>JAJMLP010000121.1:0-21512 GCA_030569815.1 Diutina ranongensis (nom. inval.)
AAAAAAAAAAAAAAAAAAGGTTAAATTGTCTCAAGGTTACAAATCACATGCGAATTTATTTTTTATCACTATAATTTCGAGATAGGCGATTGTTATAAATAATGAGGTGATGCCTTGTTGTTTGATATTCATCTGCTCGTGCCACAATGTCTGACGCCCCCACTAAAGCCACGCCTGCTACCAAATCTCAAGTACCATTGGTGCCTAAGACCATCTCCCACATTTTATCATACCCAGTGGTTGATTCAGTGGTGAAGTTTGTGTTGTCGTTCTCCCTCGTTAACTATGTCTATCAATTGGTGGTGCCGATTTATAATTTGATTTTTCAACAAATTAATAACAATCTTGGCTCGGTGATTCAACCCCTTGATAATAAGGCGGATGAACTCTTGACTAATGTCGTTGATAAGACGGTGATTCCTGAAGGGGAAAAGGTTGCCAAGAAGATTCAAGAAACGGCGCAATATCCCGTGGATCATTATGTTAAACCCGCCAATGATTATACCATTTCCCATTTTTCTCAATATTTACCCAATCATCAATTTAAATTTGATGATAACATTAATGAACTCGAAAAATCGGTGGAGATTGGTAAGCAATTGGGGTCGGCGTTGATTAATACTGTTAAGACGAAGCTGAGCGAAATTGGTAATGATGTCGCTTCTACTTATAAGCAAGAGGTTGCCGCTGCTAAGGATACCACTACTCTTGGCAAGAATATTACCGCTGGGGTGAATACCGCCACCAAGTCTTATGAAACTTATGTGAAACCATTGCAAGAACAAACTACTCAAGTTGTTAATGATGTTACCCAAAAGGGGCGGGCCAAAGCTGAAGAACTTGTTGATCAAGCCAAAAGTAATATCACCAGAGCGAAGAAAACCGCTGGCGACTCTCTCGCTTCTGCCCAACAACAACTTGGTCATCAACAAGAACAAGTTTCTGAAGCTCTTGCCGAAACCATTGCTGAGAACACCCTCTCCCAACCCGCCAATGGAGTTGTTTCTGCATCCGCTTAATATTTAAATGATTATTGATTATTTTTCTTATTCCATGATTGTAGCAATAGTTACCACGTTGTGGCTAATGTCGGAGTTGGTCGGAGTTGATGTATCCCGGTAAAAGCAAAAAATAGTCTCCTGCAGGTAAACAGTGCAGATTGCCCTCGCTGCATGTTAACCGCAAGGTGAACACGCTAATGCCAATTATGGTCAATAATCTCCGTGTTTGCCAATAATATTCATATGATAATTGATAAATGGGTTTACGAGGATATAATCACCAACTACAATAATCAAGGTTAAATCATGGATGGTTGCTAACCTGGTTTATCACCAACTGTAGCCCGTGGACTATCGTAGCAAGTCGCCATACATTCTCCTTAGAGGGTTGATATTGCATTGTTCGTAACCATGGCTCGATTGACATCAACCCTTTGGCATCGAAATGTAACCCAAATCGACGCCGTCGAAGATACAACAGTAGTAGTTCTATACCCAAAGCGGTACAACAACGCATCGACGATTCGGGTGGGTGGTTTATTGGGGGGGTTAACCATGGAATTGCTCGATACCACTTGTAACCCTAATTTACCTTTTGTATCTACATCGTGGTGGTTAAAAAGCAAAGGTATCATTTAATAACGCAAACTCTAACTAATCGTTAACCTTAGAACCCCGGTAGACTTGCGCCCATCGCCATTGTATTCAATATTCACGTATATACCGAATAGGATTGCCATTACATTGATTTACAAGTAATTGATTACCAAAAACCTCCCTACTCAACTCAATCGCCAATGACACCGTAGGCAGCGAATGGTCATGTTCCAACACTAACCCCCGATTACCCCTCGTTTGTTTAAATTGGGCCAAATCTCTTTTAATCACCGTTTCATGATTAGCATTGCCCCCAACCAATAATTTCCAATCAAATGTATCAAAATCCCAAAGAACCAGTTGCATACCAAATTGACGTAAAATCGCCCGGACTCGATTATCCAACCCACCAAAGGGAGGCCGGAACCATTTAGGTAAATGATGACCCGTAGCATTCATCGCCCAAATCGACCATTCAATTTGAGCAACAATCTCTTCATTGGTTAAAGATGGTAAATACTTATGAGACCAAGTATGAGATGCCATCAAATGGCCTTCCCTCATTGCCCGTTGATAAATATCAGGATATTGAACCACATTGACCCCCAAGGTGAAAAACGTCGTTGGATATTTCAACCCATCCAATAATGTCGAGGTGAATGGGGTAGGACCATCATCAAACGTTTGCAGGAGGAGAGGACAGGTATAAATCTCATCATCAGTAACACAATTAAAACAATCAAATGAACAGTGATTGGCCATCCCTTGACAATCAGTTTGATAATGGCGACGGACATCAGGAACTTTGGAAAAATCGATAAAATCAAGAGGAATATACGGAGGGTCCAATCCTGGCCATTGATCGAGATGAGTAAACTCGGAAAGCCATTCAGGCATTGGTACCATTGCCCAAGCGGTAGCCAATGTCCAGGAGATGATGAACAACGTTAAACGCACCATGGTTAATAGTTGATATTGCCATATATTCACCAGTATATATATATCTAATCTGGACTCGATGCCATGGTGGAAACTACAACGGTCGGTCGATGGAGGACCCTGCAGTGAGGTTGGGGTTTCTAAAAAAAGAACCATGCCGAATTTATTCATCAACAACCAAGGTGGGGTCGGTTTCTTCTAGTTGCTTAATTCGTAACCGTAACCTGCGATTTTCTTCAATCACCGCTTCATAGGCAGGATCAACCTTGGTGCGTTTTTTAGTTTCTTCAAACATTGAAGTGTTACGCTTATGGGAAAGTGGGGGGAGTTGTTGTCCACTACAACTCTTACGGTGACCACCATTGGCCCCTCCCAGGCTACCCCCATTGCGTAACTGTTTAACTTCGGCTTTTAATTGATCAATCTCTCGCATCAACTTAAGGGCAATGGCATCCTGCTCTCGTTCCATCAAATCAATGATATGTTCACTGGAAAGCAGGCCATTCCTCGATGCTGGCAGCATGGGGATTCCTGTTGGCGGACTACCAACATTGGCGGTGCTACCAAACTGATACTCATGGAATTGGGTTATCCCTCTAGCTGACATCAGGGGACTCCGTTGCATTGCCGTATTCACTTTAAACACCAGTGATTGTCGGGGTCGATAGTCAACCAGTGCTCTGGGCAGAATACTCCCAGGGATGGTCATGGGCGTCACTTGGGTCACTTGGGATGATACCAGGGCTATTGCTGGCAGTTTATTATCATCATTCATAATGTGAATAATTTGAAAAAAAAAAAAGATTTCGGGATCAAAAAAGGTGGTGGGGCTTTATTCTTTTAGTCTCCTTTGTATCAACATTCCTGCAGTTACGAGGGGTATCTGTCAACACGTGACAACCACCTCCTCCCCCCCCTTTTGTTTGTCTCCTGATTATGCATTTTGTCGGTGGTGCGTCGTCTTTAGGGGGCTACCGTCAAAAATGACTATTTAACCATGACGATACCACCATGGTCAATGACATTGATAATCACTCTATTTACTCGTCGTGAAAAATCGCCACCTCTTACTATTGTCATTACCCCACCTTGATTATATTCATCTTGGCGTGGCTCGATTATGAGCCTGTCAAACCTAGATCACGGTTGCTTTGGTTTTGGCTTTTTCCGAACTTGGGTTGTCAAAGTCACAGCGCGTTTAAGGTCATTAGGTGACGATTTGTTATCATGGATTGTGGTGGTTGCGGTGCCGGTAATTTTCACCCATGTGGCCACCCGCGCCATCACCGAGGCAGTGTCTGATTTTGTGCGGTTGATATCGGAGTAATCGATCGACTTGATTTCCCTAATGACTTTTTTATACCGTTGTAGACTAATGGTGTCTACTGGTGAACAATCTCTCGTATCGCGTTTGGTGGTGGCGCACCCAATAAGGCCAACGACATCACCAAGACGGAATTCTTGTCTGAATCCTAATTCGTAATAGAACTTGTCGTTGGTGACGGTTGCATGACGACCTTCAACGATCAAGTGTTCTAGAAACCGTCCCTTTGGATCATCAGGAAATAGGGGTACGGTATCGACGGCAAGTTGGTGGCCGCCTTGAAATAGGTGTCCTTGAATCCAATTGTCATTGATAACGTATCTTGATACTTCTCCCGCGTCAGCCCCAGGAAGTTCAACCATTCGTTGCCATTGTTGATCCGAGGTGGCTTGATCAATGACGTTAATCCACCATTTTAAGAGTCGGGCTCCTGGAGCCACCCGTTTATACCGATTCGTTTCCAGTCCAGGGAAAAGATACAGGTTAGCGGCTTTAGTAAACAATGCAAGCTTTAAATGGCGATTCGATGGTAATTTAACCTTATTGATCAGGGATGATTTGTTAGTAGGGGTGGTGGTAGCGATATCACCATTTCGACGTAACTGAAGGATTAATTTGCGAAGACGATGGACATTTTCGGGATCGGTGGATTTAAGTTGATGTTTTGGTTGGTTGTTTTCATTAACCATTGGGATTTGGTAATTGGTTGGTGGGTAATCCATCACCCATTGAAGGAGGACCCTAACGATGACCCCAATTGGGAAGGAGATGGCAACAAGCCCCACGGTATCACATTTGGGGATAAACACGTATTGTTCAAAATGATCATTATAGATTTGAAGATAAACAAATACTTCAATCGCCATGATGGGGATACCATCATTGGTGAGGAGTTCGAAAAAGTGTCTGATTTTGATTGAATCAGGACGAGATGAGGCCGAAGACGGGTTAATCACCGGTTTAACCCGAGCGGGTTTCAGTTGAAGATAACATAACTGGTATTGACGATGTTGGGGGAGGACTTTGGCGAGATTAGTGGTTAACAAATCCATGAATAAAATACGCGTCGCCGCATGCGAAAATTGACTAATACCAAAAAGTTAAACTTTTGCAAGTAAAACGTGTCATATATTTTTAACTATGCCTGGCGACTAAATTGGGGAACCCCCAACATTTGTAACCTAATGGTTTGGCCAAATAACATAACCCTTCGGTTTCAATGCCATCATAACCTTCAGCTCGACTCCATTCAGTGCCGATGATATAACTAGTAGGAAACATCGCCCCTGACTTGTATACCAGCGATTTAGCATAAAGAACCGCCCCACCAACCGAGTCTAAGGGAACATGATACATTAAATCATCTTCATGACCATCTTTTTCCCCATTTCTATTTTCAACATAATGGAAAAAGTGCCATACATCAACGTCATGAGGCACATATGACCGATCCCAATCATCCCATCGATTTTCATCCATCATTTTAAATTGTTCATCATTAGGTACCGATCTCATCCCTCTCCACAGATTCCTATCATAATCACTATTACCATTGACTTCAATTCGAGGAACAATCACATCCAAGTCCAGAATAATAAACCGATTCAAGATATCGGGACGTTTGAACTCAGCGATATCTGAATCAAGAAATAACGTGTATTTCTCATCTTCAATGGCATTATAAACCAAGAAATTCCTCAGTCGAGCGATATTTCTTCGACGCTTTCGTTGAACATGATCATCATGACGATGTTGACGATCAAAGCCAAGATTCTTATCGAGGAAAGGGGCGTGGATCAACGTGACTTTATTAACCACGTTGGCATCCATCAATTGAGTGATCATGCCATCGACAGCATCAAATTCCTTTTTGGTACCAAATAATAATCCAAATGAATACACGTGGTTGGTGGTGAATTGAGATTCAAACGTCTTGTAAAAATGGGAAAACAGTCGGTCTCTTCCATACAGTTCACTATTACCAATCGAGGATAACATAATCACCAGGGGTCGAACATTGGCATCATTGGTTTGATATACCACTTTAATGTAATCAGCTTCATCATCGATGAATTGTGATCTTGTGAACAGTTTTGTCGTCACGGGATCGTTGACAATCAATGATGAAAATTCCGAATGGATGGTATCACTAAAGGTATAGACGATTATGGGTAATAATACAAGTACTAGCACCACTGCTAAAAGGGTAAATCGTTGTAGTCGAAACATATGTGGTGGTGCTACCTCTTGCTATATTTAAATAGAATTTTTATTTTTGTGATAGGGAGTTTATTTTAATTTAAACAACAACAGCAACCAAAAAAAAAAAAAAAAAAAAAAAAAAGAGGCTATCATGATGTGTATGTCACTGTGCATATTTTCTTAAAACATTAATCATTTTCCATGCGACATATTTTCACGAGGTCCTTATCTAGGTTGAGGAAATATACGGGAGTAGCGGAGACACTTAATTTGTTGGAAGTTCCGATAGTGTCGATGGCGTGGCTTGTTATTGTCATCTCGTATTTTTGACACCGGTAGTCGCCTGGGATAAACTTTTTTTGGTTACATTTTTCCAGACACAGTTAAATCCGAATTAGGAGCACGTATTTTCCAAAGGAGCTTGGTTGGATTTTTATGTAACGTGGACACATGTGCCCTACCAGGGCTGCGTAACCAAATTCATACTCACCAAGGGCTGCGTAACCAGGATCGTACTCACCAAGGGCACCGTAACCAGGATGGTACTGACCAGGGCCTCCTAACCAAAGATACCAATCCCATTATTGTTATCAAATCAATCCCATTGGAAATCAAGACCCTATCAATAATAACCAACAATGTTTTAAAATAATATTGTATCAAAAATTAATCAATAGAATTCGTCATCAACTAATTAAACCCATACAACTGATCCTCAGTATCTCTCTCATTCTTTCGCAACCTTTACCCCACGCCATTAACGCCACCAACAACGAACATGCCATTACAATCCCTTAGTGATGATATCCTCATTACGGTGATTCCCAAATATCTTCGACCCAAGGACACCTTCAATTTATCCATTACATCAAAGGCATTATATTCGAGGTTTTGGCATCAAGGCGCCAGTACTTATAAGACGCTATATAATCAATTATTCACCAATAATGATAATGATTATACCATCGATCAAGGTCTTACTTGGGATAAACTATTTCGATTAAGAACCAATGGTAATCAACGAGTGTTTACGTGGGGACTGGGGTCTCATTCAAGGTTAGGGTATGATCTCCTGTCAGTACCATTTAATCAACGTAATGGTACCGGTATTCCTAACCCACGCAACATTCCTCAATTTAATAACCATGTCATTCTTGATATTCGAGCCACGGGGTTTTCTTTTATCATTTTAACCGAAACGGGGGATCTTTATATTACTGGGTGGCAATATCGAACTAATCTGGGTCATCATACTCCTAGTGGGAGAACTATGGATAAATGGGACCCTCAATCAATTACAATTGATCCTCCTGATATTATTAGAGGTCGTCGAGGGGGGGTTTTACCTCGATTTCAACGATTTCATCGAGATGATGATCAATTGGTAGTTGACCCTCCTAGTGGACGTAGACGTCCTCCATCTTCAACATTACAAGGTCCTCCTGAAGCTAATGGTATTGATATGTCTAATCCATTAGCAGGACTACTGAGTGTCGATCAACCGGTTCATGAGACGTTTGGTCGAAGACAATCACCAGCAATTGATCTTTCATCGACAGATGCGTTAAGACAATTACAATTACCTTATAAGACTCAAGTGATTCTGGTACTGGGAGGTAGACAACATGTGGTTGCTCTTGATGATCAAAATCGAGTATTCCAATGGGATACTACTACTGTCCAGAACCGAGGAGTGGAACTTGAATTTGATCATGAGGTGGTGATTAATAAGATCGATGCTGGATGGAATTTATCAGGATATTATAGTGTTGATGAAGGCATTCGAGTATGGTATCGTCGAGACGCTGTCACCTTTGAACTGGGGTATAAAGTCAAAGCTCATCTGGTATTAATCCCTCATACCAAGAGAATCGATGATTTCACGGTGATGGTGGATTCAGTATTATTTATTCGAGATGGAGAGGTGTTTAAAGCAGATATTCCCGCTGGTCAATGGAGTAATGATGATGATGAACATATCATCGATACCATGATGCCATTATCGGCATATAATGAATGGTTGGCTAGTTATAACACCACCAATGGTACCAATCATAAATTCTCCCGAATCACTAGTACTTATCATAACTTTGTCTTATTTACTAGTGGAGATCAAGTGATTGTGGGTAATTTACGTGAGATTGATACCGTGATCATTGATGACAATTTACAACAGAAAAAGATCAAACTGGTGGTATTAGGGGATTATCATTGTTTAGCATTAACGTCTGATGGTGATTGTTTAGCATGGGGGGTTGAACTGGAGAATTGTGGATGTCTTGGACTTGGATTTTCATCTCAAGTGATTGAAGCTCATCCTAATGAAGTTGATCGTCAAGGAGGGAGATCATTGACGGTTAAAGTCCCATTGATGGTGCCCGCTCCTGGTGATGGTAAATGGGTACAATTAGCTGCTAGTGGATGGCAACTGGGAGGGATCTTTGTCAATGAGTAGTTGGTAGTAGTTAATGGCTGCAAAAATAATATGTATAGGCGGTATCCTATCATGTAATCATCAACCCTTCGGTTTTGTAATCAAGATATTTATCCGTCGACGCATGAGATCGAAGTTTTCATCAATGGTATAGCCTACTTTGATGTTTCTTGGCTTTTCCAAAAGCATTTGCCGATTACCTAATCGGGCCATTTCATCAATTAAATATTGACTTGGATCTCGGAACATAGTGGTGAAATATGGTAAAGAAATCCCCTCACCTCTACCTCCGATTAATCAACAATTATCCATGGTAATTATTCCCAAATTAATCCCTGGTTGGGGTCGTTATGCCTACGCATTGACCTCACACCCCTGTGTCGTTTATTGCGCGCCCCCCGAATGACCTAGAATTTTCTCATTACCACACCACCCTCAACTATTGACGATGTCGGAACACCTTTCGGTGAACAATCTGCCTAGGGATCGAGGCAGTCTGTTTGGACAAGGAGGCTCGCCTATTCGCATTACTCTGAACCCTCAAGGGTCCAATCAAGTCACTCCAACCCCAAGCCATCATTCGATTTCCACCACCACTCGTCAACGACGGCTGTCACTGATTATACAACATTTGGAACCCGATTCTCATGAAACCAAGATTGATCAACAATTAAACCCCAATTTAAACGCCAATTGGGTCAACTTTCGGGGGGCGTGGATCGTCCATTTGGTGATCATCGTGTTTCTTAAGGTGTTTTTCAATTTATTGACGGTATTGGATGATGATTGGAAATGGACGTTGACCAATTTAACTTATAATATCGGTCTGTATATCATGTTTCATCAAGTTAAGGGGATACCATTTGAATTTAACCTGGGGGCTTATGATAACTTGACAATGTGGGAACAAATAGATAATGGTGATCAATACACCCCAACCAAGAAGTTCTTAATGATGGTTCCTATTTGTTTGTTTTTGATCCTGACTCATTACTCCCATTACAATTTGAATTTGTTCCTTTTGAACGGGGTGCTGTGTTTGTGCGTGGTGATTCCCAAATTGGCGATTTCTCATCGGTTGAGAGTCACCCTTTATTAATATTAATTGCATAGGAATATTAAATATCGTTTAACTTTATATTTTTGATTCCATTGTTTGATGTCATCGTCGTGATCATTATCAGCATAAGTCACGTGAATTGTCACCTCCAACCAACGGTTATGGACGTTGTCCCTCATCAAAGCAATGTAATCGATAATTTCATTAATCATTGAATTAAAATGATCAATTGATAATGATGGTATCAATTTCGGTTTGATTTCGATGACATCCCGAGTCAGCTATTTTGTCGGAGATTATCCCTTTTCAATATAAGGTTTTGGGGGATCTTTTTATGACTTCCGAGGGTCAAACCGGGATGAGGTCTCACCAATATTTAGGTAATAAAATGAAAAGAAAACGTGATTATACCCTTTAATAATCAACTATTTAACCAATAACATTGTATACATCCCCATTTATTTCCCCATTCTACCTTTAACCCCCCTCATCTCCCCCTCATCTCCCCAGCTCCCTCACCACTTCCGACCAGTCCTACCTCGCATTTTTTAACCCCATTATTATTAGACTCCGATTAGACTCCGGTAGCACACTTTTGAAAAATTATATAAGGAGCGCAACCCCGTGGTATCATTACCAATTTATTCATAACAATGGCCTACAATCTCTCCGAAGCTCACAAGTTGCTTGTGTCTCTGTCGCTTAAGCAATCAGACCCCGAAGTCTACGGAATCATCCAAGATGAAATTGACCGTCAACAACACTCGATCGTGTTGATTGCTTCGGAAAACTTCACCACCAATTCTGTTTTCGATGCTTTAGGGACTCCCATGTGTAACAAGTACTCTGAAGGGTACCCTGGTGCTCGTTACTATGGTGGTAATGAAAACATTGACAGAATTGAATTGTTGTGTCAAGAACGGGCGCTTAAGGCGTTCCACGTTACTCCTGATAAGTGGGGGGTTAACGTGCAAACCTTGTCTGGTTCTCCTGCTAACTTGCAAGTTTACCAAGCCATCATGAAGCCTCATGACCGGTTGATGGGGTTGGATTTGCCTCATGGGGGTCACTTGTCTCATGGGTACCAAACTGACACCAGAAAGATTTCTGCCGTGTCCACTTATTTTGAAACCATGCCTTACCGGGTTGATCTTTCCACTGGTTTGATTGATTATGATATGTTGGAAAAGACTGCTATCTTGTTCCGTCCTAAGGTGTTGGTTGCCGGTACTTCTGCTTACTGTCGGTTGATTGATTACAAGAGAATGAGAGAAATTGCCGATAAGGTTGGTGCTTACCTTGTGGTTGATATGGCTCACATTTCTGGGTTGATTGCCGCTGGGGTCATTCCTTCTCCTTTTGAATACGCTGATATCGTCACCACCACCACTCACAAGTCGTTGAGAGGTCCTAGAGGGGCTATGATCTTCTTTAGACGTGGGGTTAGACTGGTTAACCCCAAGACTGGTGAAGAAATCTTGTATGACTTGGAAAACCCCATTAACTTTTCCGTTTTCCCCGGTCATCAAGGTGGTCCCCATAACCACACCATCACCGCTTTGGCCACTGCTTTGAAGCAAGCTGCCACCCCTGAATTCAAGGAATACCAAGAACAAGTGTTGAAGAATGCTAAGGTTTTGGAAGACAAGTTCCATGAAAAGGGTTACAAGTTGGTTTCTGATGGTACTGACTCCCACATGGTGTTGGTTTCGCTTAAGGACAAGGGTATTGATGGGGCTAGAGTCGAAGCTGTTTGTGAAAAGATCAACATTGCTTTGAACAAGAACTCTATTCCTGGGGACAAGTCTGCTCTTGTTCCTGGTGGGGTTAGAATTGGTGCTCCTGCCATGACTACTAGAGGTCTTGGTGAAGCTGACTTTGCCAAGATTGTTGACTACATTGATTTTGCCGTCAACTATGCTAAGGAAACTCAAGCTGCTTTGCCCAAGGAAGCCAACAAGTTGAAGGACTTTAAGGCTAAGGTTTTGGGAGGTGAAGACCCCAAGTTGGTTGAAGTGAAGAAGGAAATTTCTGAATGGGCTGGGGCCTTTCCCCTTGCCGTCGGCACTGTTTAAATCAAAGGGGAAGTTTTGATGTTCAACACTAATGATATATAATGATAATGAAATTCAACTTTTGAAGAGGGTAGGTCTAGTAAGTGTCTATGGTATCCAGGTTGACAATGGTCTAGTAGGAGTATGGGAATTAAGTGTAGTGTAAAGATCTTAGACCATGAGACCATTACACCATGAGAAAATGAAGAGGAAGATGATATAAAAGTAATAATAAATAAAGGTAAATCATATAAACTAATATCGAAGCTGTTGGCATTAATTTGGTAGGACTTTGGCCTGGTTCGCAAATGACAATAGGGATATCATAAAGGGAACACAAGTATACCATCTTTATTGATAGTGAACGACTGGGGGACTCCTACAAGTGTTAGGCAAACCAATTGTTGACTCTTCCTTTCACGGAATTACCATCACTGGGTGAATCCATGATATTACAATTGATGATTACCGGGATAAGGGTAACTAAGGTCCAAGTCAAGTAATGCCTTTACTACAACAAAACGTGATAGAACCCATTCATTTGGTTTATTTTATTCTTGTAATCCTTTCAATCTAATTGACGTCGATGAAGCTATATCCCTTCTTTATTACTGGTGCCTCATTAATGGCGTTGGGGTATCATAATAGTCGATGTAAGCAGAGTTGTCAATCGTCATTAATGTATTATTAATATGGCTCTAAGTGGTTCAATTCGGGTACTATCGACAGTGACGTTAGTATAACCTTTGTCTTCCTGATTTGGCTGGGGAGGGGGGGATTTATGGTAAGGACACTAGTGAGCTGCCATTCCTCCTCCAAGAACAATATATGGTCATCGGTAACCAAGCAAGTGATAAAGGCCCGATATAACCTCTATTCACCTCTCTAGGGAATCGTTGGCTTTTGTACCACGCAAATCTAGCTACGCTTTTGATGGACGATAAACGGAGGGACTTATAACACATAGAAAGTCATTTGGCAAAGCCAGTTCCTAAATCCAAAGCCAGGGTCAATTCATTCGTTATTGGTAAGATTATTGTGTTATCAATCAAGATACTATGAACCCTGCAAATACTCTAATTTATGCAAAACGATTAGTTGATTGCAAATTCGAAGATTGTAAAGTTGAACACGATATTCCGTGATTATCAACAGTGAGAAGCCTACTATTAAGGTATTTCTAAAAAAGACTCTTTAATGGGGTTTGGGGATGACCATGGGCTCCTGGGCCACCATCAGTCAACACTATATATTAATTAGGTGATAGCAGCGGCCACTTCACTGAATTAATGGTATTTTTCAGTTGCACGTGCCTCCACCAAACCAACAGGCCCGTTTAGATCACAGAGAGTTAATATTGACAGTCATTTGGTGGTAGTTAATGTACTCCCCTCCATGAACTGGTTAAACGCCAGTCTCAATCAGGATTACTCAAAGGCCGATGTCCGTAAGGAGTGGTACCGAAGAGTTTGCTAAAGTGATAAGGGCTGCCGAACCAAGGGCTGCCAACAGGACCGAAGGGTTCCGTCAAGAACGACGTCGTAAGACCTCAATATTAGGGTCAACTATATCATTGTGTAATTCAAAGAGGTTTATATAAAGCTAGGACACCGCTCAGATGGATGCTGGTAGTTTAACAGTCTAGACCAAGGTCAACGCCTTTTTCTGACTGCTATCCATCCATCTAGTTGACGCTTTAGTAACAGAATATGTTATCAAAGGTTGGTGAACCGTATCACGTGATAATCACATGACCATTAGTCAGTACCCTCGTCGCTACCAGATGATACTCACAAGTAGATGTCTGCAGCACCGATGTTTTAACATAAAGTACAACTCGTTCATTGATTCCTATTTAAGCAAATGCCTTTTCAAATTCGGTAAGGACGAACCGATAATGAACATCACCTCTTTCACATCTATCCAACACGGTAGCGACATTCTTTTCAGAAACAGGCACTGATTCAACCCAAGGCTTAATGTTCTTTTCAGCGACGATCTTAAACATCAATTCACAATGCTTTTTCGAGCCAATAGCTGACCCACCAATCAAAGCACCACTGAAGAACAACGAAATGGGGGATAATGGGTACACGGTAGTGAAATCTGGTAACCCAAGCGAGATCAAGGGACACCCAGGCTTGAGAGTCATGATGAATTTGTTGACATCAAAGCCATCGACACCAGAAGCACAATAGATGATCAAATCAAATTGACCTTTAAATCTAGTTAACCATTCATCACCATCCTTAGTAGTAAAGAATTGCTTAGCTCCAAGCTTTAATGCATCTTCCTTCTTACGATCAGATCTAGAAGAGACATAAACTTCAGCTCCCAACCCTTGGTTAGCCAATTGAATGGCCATATGACCAAGACCTCCCATACCATGAATTAACACTTTCTTCCCCTCGGCATGTTCCCCCAAATACTTAATCAATGGCAGGAAAACGGTAAGGCCCCCACACATCAATGGAGCGGCATATTCATCAGCAACAGCGTTAGGGATATGAACAACATGGTTTTCATCACCAATAGAGTATTGAGCAAACCCTCCTTGAGTAATATATTCATCAGAGAAGGGGTCGGGGACATTATAAGTCATCACCGTCTTGTCACAGTGCTGTTCAAGGTTATGAGTACAATTGTAACATTCACCACACAGACCACTCATGGGACCAAGACCTACTCGATCACCTACCTTGAATTGAGTCACTTTATCACCAATGGCGGCCACAGTACCGACGATCTCATGGCCAGCAACCAAATCAGGACGTAAAAATGGACCAAATTTACCACTCAAAGTATGGACATCGGTGCCACAAACACCACACACATGATTTTTAATCATGATATCCTTTGGGTTAAGCTTCTTAGCCTTGTATTCAGCCAATTTGAGCTGATTCCAAGTTTCGCTGGTGGGTTCAGCAGAATGGGAGACGAATCCTTTGATGGTAGTAGGAGCAGACATGGTTAATTGATAATTGATGATGATTCAACTCAAAGTTATCATGGGTTTTATACATTTTCCCTTTGATTTCGGTAAATCCGAATTTGGAAATTGAGGTCCGAAGGACTTGACAAATTGGGAAATGTCCATCGGACCTGTATGGAGAGAGAATAACTCTGTGTCCCAATGTAAATGATGATTCGATTAATTGAGAGATTAAACGACACAGCCGAGAAGGTAATGATAAATTGGGGTTGATGTGG
The DNA here is from genome assembly GCA_030569815.1 of Diutina ranongensis (nom. inval.). Taxonomy (NCBI): domain Eukaryota; kingdom Fungi; phylum Ascomycota; class Pichiomycetes; order Serinales; family Debaryomycetaceae; genus Diutina; species Diutina ranongensis (nom. inval.). The sequence goes on from JAJMLP010000121.1 coordinate 14,822, forward strand.
TTAGGATTCCATTACCATGATGGTATTACTCGATCACGTGACAAAAAGGAAAGGACATCAAATTGTCTTTGTACTATTATCAAGGAATCAGACATTTTCGACGTCCAATAGTTAGGGTGTATATCTCATATTAACTTTGGGCTATTGGACGAGGGAACCCAACAGCGACGACGAAACATTGATGGAATGAATAAACCGTGGGATGAACAAACCTGGGGGTGAACAAACCTGGGGGTGAACAAACCGTGGGATGATTGGAAGCATGCATTTCCTCTAGAGATCCAAGTCATCTAACATTTCATTATCCATTTCAATATCCATGTTGATTGCTACCACCTCATAAGGATTTGAAATGAGTGATGTTTGATTGATGGTGGTTGTATCATGGTGGTTGATCACCAAGAATATATGGGATCTCTGCCACTTGAGCAAGTATCCACAGTATGGGGAAGTAAGTTATCATCATCATGATTCATTGTCTTATTGCTAAACACTCTTGGGTGTTGTAAATAAGGAGGTAATACCACCGCCTTGTCTCTTGCTTCCCAAGGTAACTGTACCCTTAACTTTGAGATGTCAGCACTAACAAAGGAAAACTCAAGCCCAGGCTTAATGATTTGTTGTTGAAGATAATCATCAAAAGTACGGATAGCATCCTTAAACAATCCTGCGGCTCGGACGTGCTCCCATGATACTCCATGTAATTGAGATCAATAAGGAATGATGGGGGTATTCGACGGTTGCACAAGTACCAGTTGACGGTGGATCAGTTCCAACGAATCTGCTTGGATGATAGCCCATGCCAATTCGATTATCTCAGCCAGATCTTTGGTGACATATACTGGCAGTAATGATTATCTAAAAGACCACTGACACCTTCGTCGATGGATGGAAAATATCATCGAATTTGTTGTTATAAACAACCCCTTCACTTTGCCCGTTTCGATGATAAACAGACATTTTGCTGGGTAAATGGTGGGAATATTTCATTTGAACATGGGGGCTGATAACAACGTCAACAACGACCATTGATAAGTTTCCCGGGGGACAATAACAAATGTCGACGTTTGTGACAAATCTATTACTGGTGGTAGTTAACGATTGTATCAGTTTATTCAATAACCAATCAACAACCGAGTTATTTCGACGTGACCATATCTCCAATAAACCTAAACCATTGTCATTGGTTGTTTTTATTTGTCGCTGTTGCTTTTGTTGTTATTCATCCTCCTCCAGTAGCATATGGGGAATTTGTCAAAGTTATTGCCCAGGTATGTTGGCTTGATTAGCATTTGTTGAGGTTGTTGAATAGCCAATAATATACCGCTGGATATTACCCGATTCAACTCAAACAACCACCAAATGAAGCGCTGGTTTGACCCACAAGAATCGTTTACATACGACTTACATCTACAACGGGGTATTATAACCAGTAGAGTAAGAGCTTCGACTCAAAACAAAAACGAGGGGATCTCTGCCGATAAAGAAATTGATGAATACTCAGACATACGTTGAAAAAGCCCTTTAACGTTGATAGAATCAATGAAGCAAATGGTAACTACCAAGTCGTTTCAATTTGATGGGATTGGCTTGTTTGATAAAGAAGCTTCTTTCAAACACGGTTCCAGTTTCAAGAAGATGAGTTATTAATAAGGAAAGACGAGTATGGTAAATGGGAAGATGACAAGTCAATTCAGCGACGTTGGGTGGACCAATCACATTGGATGAAGACGTGGTTAAAGTAATGGGGATTTCACTAACGACCACGTTAACTTAGATGATGATATACCGACGCTGTGGTGACGGTAGTTGATGATTCTAAAAGAAAACAAAGATGGTGATGTTATCGGTGGTGCTGATGTATTGAGAACCATTGAATCCATTGCTGATGTCACTACTTATGGATGAGACAAAAACGGTACCACTAAAGGTGAACTAAATCGATTGAACTTTAACGTAGGTGGGGCATTCAAAGATCAACAAGATCTTTCAAACCATAGACCAACGATAATCATAAGAACCGGTTGTGAATGATGGTACCTTCATCAGCTCAAGCCAATATTGAAATCGATTCATCATCAACTTTTACAAGACCAAGATTTGAAGACTTCTGTGGTAAGTCCATTAACCCTAAAGCTGATGCTTTGACATATAATGGTGACTCTTCATCAATGATGTTGCTTCATTGTCTGCCTCTACGTATTGAACTGCTATTGGGACCATGACTACCAACTCTACCATACATTTCCTTCCTTTACTAACCAACTTCACTACTTAGTCACCGTTCCCCCTTTTTACCATTTCAACGGAGAAAGGTATTTCTTTATTGATGATCTTTTTGTATGACCGTCGCTTTTGTGATGCTAAAGTCTTTTCTTATCCCCAATCTGGCTTGAATCTAATTCAGGGCTAGACTCGAACCATTAAATGCCACAGCGTAGTCAGCAGACTCAGTTCTACTCTTTACACGGTAAATTTAGCTTTCTTAAGCAAAGTCATTAAATTAACTTGTTTTGTTAGTGGTTTGCCCATCAGTGATGGTGGTTACCATGTCTTCACCACCCCATTCATCAATGTTTCGTTGTAACACCTCCACGATGAATTGACGATCCTAGGTAAGGTTATCACTATCAAGTTCCCCCAGCTTTGACAGTTGAAACAAGCAATCGAATTGGTTAATTAATCTTAGGTATGTAAATAGCCTTCGGGCTAACAATTTGCCATACCAGTGTCAGTGACAACAACAAGAGCAGCGACCACCCTTTGTCATCCACATTGGTAAAATAAGCGTCTTTGGTGACTAGTAGGGGGGATATGGATACGATTAACTATTTCCACAACTATCACTTGAGGCAATCGCTCCAACATTGGCTAGTGATTGATTATAGTGGTTTTTGCACTACTCCGTCACTGCTAGGCAAACGGGTGAAATGTTAATTGATGATGTGTTTAGATCATTGTTTTATAGCAAAATTAATTACCCTACGAATTTGATGGGATCAAGAATACCAAGGAAGGTATGACGAGTGTGACAACAACACCAAGTCACGAAAAGATATAAAGCTTGTATCTGTGGTGAATGTAGGATATTAATACCAACCCAATTAGGTCATTAAACATTCAATATTAAGGGAGTTATATTTGTACTGTTTTGTACAAGAAAGGATACTCATGCTACCTCCACTTCTGTGGTTAAGAGATACTAGTGAAGTTAAACCTCCTCTTTGGGATTAAATCAACCATGAACCTCATTATTGGGATGGTACCAAAGTATTAGGTTATGAAACCAAAGTGCTGACCAATTGGTAAAGTATTTGGTAGGTTATTCGTTAAGAGACAACCGGTGGTTAAAATCTTATTACCCCTGACTTATGACCTAAAATCTGACAGGGCTAAAAAGAGAGCTAGTTAGTCCCTGGGGGTAACTACACTGGTACCATCTATCGATAAGATCACACCGGACCGTGGCGCTACCATTAACAAACCAATTAAAACACCACCAATCTACTTTTCCTTCTAATTAATCCAAATCAATTACCATCCCTGATTAATCCGGTATCCGATAAAGTCGTAATCATAATCCCTTTACACGTTGTCATCAGGTTAGGAACCCAGTTATTGTTCATCATCACAAACAAATAATAAATTACCAAATGACCCCATTCGCTCCCTTGCCATATCTAATTCTCCCTTCCCCCCTAATGCTGCTCCCCGTAAACAACCCCCTCTCTAATATTCCCCCCCCTCCCCCTCTACTGCCCCTCTCCCGTTATATCCCGTCACCCCATTACAATTAATTGGATGCGCATCTGTCAATCTGCACGATCGTCATCTTACCTACGCGCCCCAATCAACGATCTCACCACCTATCCCCATTATAACCACCATCACCACTTCCCCCGATGGTATGGACAATAAAGACCAAGTTGGGACTAGGTCTCCTTGTCACTTATTCCCTGTTTGAGATCTATATGCAACTCCGAACCCATTATATCATCTATCGTCGTAAACGGGCGATGACCACCTTGGATGATGACCCCGATATCTCAAGATTCCGTTCAGCTAATATCAATGGGATGTTTGTTAATCCATTTAGTGAATATCGTCCTCAAACAGCATTTGAATTCATGTTGGTTCGAATCATGGAATTGATGGAACTGGTATATGGTCTGACCATTGGTATTCATGAAAAGCTCCCTTTACCTCATGATGGAGCATGTGAAGTGGAAGACGTGTTAAAAACGTTTGTTCCTAGTTTATCCCAAATGAGATATAATTCTACCATTCTCCAAAAATGTATTGCTCTGGGGGATTTTGCTAATTATCGTCAATCATCACCTCATCAACCATGGTTAGTGGGGATTACCGATAATAATGATAATCCAATCACAACCCCTCCACCTGTGGCTGATCAAATGTTATTTACATGGTTAGGACAACTGTGTGGATTACTTCAAATTGGTGGCATCAATTTTTTAACTGATCCTCAACTTGGTGATCATTTAATGCTGACTCGATTTGGACCTAAACGACTCATCTCGAGTCCAATGACATTGGAAGAGATTAAATACGCTACCAATGATCAATTAAATTATGTGTTGGTATCTCATGATCATCCTGATCATTTAGAAATGGCATTAATCCCTCAAGTGGCTAATGATAGTACGTGGGTGGTACCTCTTGGATTTAAAAAGAAATTGGCGAGAAGAGGAGTTCATAATGTCGTGGAAATGGATTGGTGGGATACATTGGATTTACCCCTGGTCGATGGTGATGTCTATCAATTGGTATGTGTCCCGGCGATGCATTGGTCAGGACGATACGTATTGGACTCAAATACAACATTATGGTGTCTGTATATCATTCAAAGAAATGGCAAATCCATTGCTTATCATGCCGGCGATACTGGATATTGTGAAGACCTTTTCAAAGTCATCGGCAAGAAGTATGGACCAATGATGCTTCTGTTATTACCCATCGGTCAATATTGTCCCCTGTGGCATCAAAAACCTCGTCATATCTCTCCAGAAGAATCATTAAAGATTTGTGATCAAACTAATACCAAGTTTATGAAAGGGGTACATTGGGGGACATTTAAACTTAGTGGGGAATCGATTTTAGAGCCAAAACAATTGTTAGAAGAACTAACAGAGGCTCAAGGGACTTCTACCCGTTACAAGACCCCGGAATTTGGCTTGACATACATGTATGATCTTGCCAATGGCACCGAGAAGGAAATCCATGGAGCCAAACGATAGACAATAGACATAGAGATAACAGGGGGGCAGGGGGGATCTATCCATCATATACTCATTAAATACAATTACAATTGCAAAGGTTGGTTGTTTTCCTTAGCAGCTTCACCATACTTCTTCAATCTAATGGATTGAATAGTAATGAACCCAGAGGTGGCTTCAGGGGAGAACCCAGTCAATTCATCCATTGAAGATTCGGTAGCATCGTACAACTTTTCAGTTTCAGAAGATCTACCCAACACAATGACATTACCCTTGTAAGCAGCCAATCTCACCTTACCATTAACGGTCTTTTGAGAGGCAGGGATGGTAGAACGGACGAATTCACATTCGGGGGTAAAGTACATCCCATTGTACAATTGTCTCGAGAAAGAAATGGTGACAAATTGATCTCTCAAAGCCCGCAATTCCTTGTCCAAAGTCAACCCTTCAATATCAATGTGAGCAGCTCTCAAGATGGTCAACCCGGGAGTTTCATAACACCCTCTCGACTTGATACCAATGAACCGGTTTTCCAAGATATCAATCCGACCAACCCCGTTTCTCTTAGCCAATTCATTAGCGGCGAGGAAAAGTTCGACGGATTCGGTGATTTGCTTACCTTGAACATCCAATTGAACGGGGATCCCCTTTTCAAAGTGAACGGTGAATTCTTCAGGCTTATCAGGAGCATCCAAGGGGTCAACAGTCAACTTCCACATGTCCTTAGGAGGGGTGGTGTCGGGGTCTTCCAAGATACCGGCTTCATAAGAAATATGAGCCAAGTTTTCATCAGTAGACCAAGGCTTAGACTTAGTTTGAGCCACGGGGATACCCTTTTCAGCGGCATAGTCCAACAAATCCTTTCTCCCAGCAAATCTTTCAAAGAAAGTGGGGTCTCTCCAAGGGGCAATCACTTGGACGTCGGGCTTAAGGGCGTAATAAGCCAATTCAAATCTAACTTGATCATTACCCTTACCAGTACACCCATGAGCAACGGCAAAACATCCATGCTTCTTGGCAACATCGATTTGTGCCTTAGCAATCACGGGACGAGCCAATGAAGTCCCCAACAAGTATCTATCTTCATATTGACAGTTAGCTTGAATGGCGGGGAAACAAATCTTATCGACAAATTCCTTCTTAACATCAGGACATTCAAAAGCACAAGCCCCAATCTTCAATGCCTTTTCCTTAGCGGCTTCAAAGTCTTCCAATTGACCGGCATCGACGAGACAAGCAACGACGTCATAGCCTTGTTCAAGCAACCAAGCAAGAATGATGGAGGTGTCCAACCCCCCGGAGTAAGCGAGACAAACTTTACCCTTTGACATTTGGTATAAATTAAGTGTGAGGGGGTTGAGGGCGATATTGAGCCATTTATATACTGAAAAATTTGCGGAGTGCACATTGTCCAAAAAAATTAACCGCGATGACTCGATTACCCAATTAGGTGG
>JAJMLP010000122.1:0-21359 GCA_030569815.1 Diutina ranongensis (nom. inval.)
GGGGTGGGGTGGGGGTATTTGATATTGATCTAATCTATTGCTTTGAAATCGGCTTCTATCACCAAAGCTTGTTTTTAATAAATAACGTGTTTTGAAATCGTCAGGGCGACTTCCTGCACATTACCAAGAAAAGTGTCGTCTTGTTAAGTTCTTGGTTGAACCAGCCTCCTGCATATAATCCAGACACTCACTCACTGATCTAATAATTTGTTATATATGAAAGGGTATAAAAAGCTAGGTTATGCCCAAACTTGTAAATGCTCGAAGAAATCAATTCTCAGCTCAGGGCTCAAGTTATCTATACATGCCATTCGTAAATCATCTACCATCACTGGATGGCCACATACCACGTAGCCGACATTACCTTCACTTACTGTCAGAGTATGCCGGACTAATTCATGCATCAGTGGTCGTCCTTCAAAGAAATGGACAAAGGACAAATCTTGTTTTAATTGTCCTAAAATCATATCCCCAGGTCGCGAGTAGCGATTGGTGTTTCGTTTAGATTCCTGGATATGACCATACACTGAGTACATATCCCCAAACAGACTCATATCATCATCATAATAAATCAGACTCAGATTATCATATGCCATTTCATAAAACATCAGTCGTCGTTTCTCTTCTTCCTTTGGTTGTCCTCGGATGCGGTACCATTCCTCAGGATCAAATGGTATCGAGTTTGGTTTAGTGACATAGATCACCGTGGCAACTTTGGTATCTTTTAATGCCATGAGTTCATCATAGAACCATAGAATCAGTTGGTATTCTCTAATCACCCAAATCAAGGTGATCTTTTGTTTAGAATCGGCGTGTTTCTTTGCCAATGTCGCTGCTTCATAATAGGGTCCAGGAATACCATTACCTCCCGAGACATAAACGGCATTATCATAACGTTTAACTGGACTAGGTTCGCCATAAGGACCTTCAACAGTTATTCTCATGGTGGCAGTTTGATTAGGATTCTTCTTTAAGTATTGATATAACCCATGGGTCATGCCTCCTTTGACTTTACAATAAAAGACAATCTTATCCGATTCCGTCACCAGTTTATTAAATGTAAACGGATGGGATTGCCACCAACACAGACGCCTCCAGAAATAAACAAACCCATACCCTCCAGGGGTGGGGTGCCACATTTTTTTGATTGGAACCACCACTCGAATCGTTTCATCGGCTACCAAGGTTAAGGTGGCCTCAGGAGCACCAAAAATGAAACAACGAATGATTCTAATCACTCGATCAACCCCCCATACTACAGTGGCAGCAATATAGGGTTGGGCATGATTAAATCGGGCAACATGGCCCCAAGCGCCAGCGATGAAGGCGACCGCCAAAATGATATGAGTCAATACAAATAATTCATAACGTTTCCTCCGAAGAATGATAAACCCTTGAAACATGATCAACCCACAACCTACGGTAGAAATGGTCCCAGCAATCATATAGTCCCGTCTCATCATTCCTTGGTAATCAGTAACCCCTAACAGATTCATGGCATAACTAAAAGTGACGGCATGGACTACTGCCAATACAAACACCACTCGACCAATCCACCGATGATAAGTATTAAACGTGGCATAATTCCACTGGGTGAACCACATGAGGAGGTTATTCCTTGAAGCGAAAAGGATTAAGAGGGGCACCAACATCCCACAAGTGACGGCACATCTTCCAGCAATAAATCGAAGCACGGCCACGGTTCGATTGGGGAATAAGTTATCATCTTCTGGAGGGTTAATATCAATGGCACATAACACCGCCACCAAGGCAATAAAGATGGTGACGACAAACAGCTCATATCTCAGAGGGATGATCCCCATCCATTTACTATTGGTTTTCTTCAAATGCATCGCCGGTAATGTAATGTGCTTTCGAATCCAAATCGATCTCTTTGAATTCAAATCTCGAAGGAGTCCCGGAAAGAGCCGTTTCGTCCAATTGGCTACTGCTCCCATCAACATGATGATGATCCAGTATCCAAGCATGATTGACCCGAAATAGGTGGAGATATTAAAATTATTGAGGAACTTTGACATCGACCTCGAAAACTGATCATTAAACTCGGGATCAACCATGATTGGTGACAGTACGTTGATATGTTCGTATGGTTTCACCATGATGCTATTTTCATTAAAGTAGTCGAGGGCACCTTCCATCATCTCGTCGGTCAAGGTGACATTTTGGGTTTTACAGAGGTCGATCAAAGGGCCAAAATAGTAATGGTTAAATGATTTAGCATTCTTAAGACACCCAGCAATCAGGGCAAGGGCATTTTCGTTGGTGCAAGGGCAGGTCCACTTGTTATATGCACAGGGTTCGGTTTCAGCATCGCAAAACTCATTCACTTGTTGGATCTGAAGATTACAAGCAAACAATTGTTGATGGGCTTCATCCCAATAATATGGTGTTGCCATCTGGCAATATGGTTAAAGACGGCAACCTTGATAATTGAAGACATTCGTGGTATATAATAGTTTTTTTATGGCGGGTACCTGCAACACACTATGCACCTGCTAATCGGGCCATCGTAATTAATTAGAGATTTGGAGGTTTAGCGGTGAAATTTAAAGGCTATGACAACTTGGCATCCTTAAATCATTGGCAGTTTCAATTTGGTGGCGGTCTTGGCTAACCAGTTGAGGTTATACCCCTGAGCCAAGACTGTTGGTTCTAGGTGAGGTAGTATTGTGCCATGATCCAATCACTAAATCGGTGAAGGTATTATCCATAATTGGCAGGGTTCGGTACCTGCGTTGGTCTCAATTGTTTGACGACACGCACTTCATTGCCCATTTCATGTTATAATTGAGGGTTATTTGCGTGTATTGCTGTATTCGATCGCCGATTTTCTGCGTGCACTAACAGATCTATGTCAGGGGAGATTGTTAAGGGGGGAGTAACCTTGTGTGGACGTAAATAAAACATTGGGTGTGTATCATCCTAGCATGGACGTGTTTCGAATTTAAACTCTAGTGGGCCCTAGCAATAGCAGTTCTCCATTGCCTGATGACACCACAAGTATCTCTTCGAGTCAATTACATTTACAGGGTGGGAAAATATGTCAAACATATATTTAAAATTCTCGACAAGAATTAACGCTCCGGCCTAGCATTAATCTTGGTCATAAAAAATAATTAAACTAAAAGAGGTAGGTAGATTGCTTAGGAGTCGATTCTGACGTTGGGCAATTCGAAGTTGGGGTCAACGGTGGCGATCTTGATGGCACCTTCACCCACTTCCTTAGCGGCTCTCATCACAAGGTTGATGGCCCATTGAGCGATGTTTTGCTTACCAGTAGCAACATCAAGGATCCCCGACCCGGGAATCCCCCCAGTGGGCTTGTCAGTACCAAGGGTAAGAGCAGCAGCAACGGGGGCAGCATCAGCAACGGCGACGGGGGCGGCAACAGGGGCAGCAGCGGGAGCAGCAACGGCCAAAGAGGCGATAGCCAAGGTAGCGAGAGTCTTGAATTGCATCGTAAATAGAGTGTAAATTGGTATACCAAGAAAAAAACAAGAAAAATCCTGAGATCGTTGCATGATTTATATTCTGGAATAATTCTTGTTTTGTGCCCAATCTTCCATTTTCAGGTACCAAAATAGACTTGAGGCATATGGTCGCGTCAAAATAGTCAATTAAGTATACTAAATAGACGAGATTGATCGGGGGAGGACTCGTCTTGGTTGTTTCAGGAGTGGATGTCCCCCTCCTAGTTTCATATCCTAGGTCTTGGCTACATGGTAATGGCCATCATTTCGGGTTAATTTTTCTTGTCATCATCGTCGACGGGTCTCCAATGGTTAATTATCATTTAAAATGGATTGTTAGCCTCGCAAATTACCTCATTACTTTGTGAGATAACTGGTTTTGTCCTCAGTTTCATCGGTGATTTCATTCGAATATTTGGAAGATATTTTTTCCTAACTGAGATGAATATCTAAATTTGGGTTTACCAAACCTAAAATGGACGGCTAGAAAATTTCACAAAAACGCCAACTAAAAAAAGCTATTTGTGAATGTGTACCTGCTTTCTTAGTACGGTTAAGGGGGGACCCTGTAAGTTAAGATCTGAATTCCTTCGTTAGATCAAGACTAAAAACTAAGGGGAGGGGGGGCGCCCCTACTACTACCAGGGAGACAAAATGAGAGTAACTTTAGCTTTTTTGGGTATGATCATGGAATGAGGCTCGCGCCTCCGCTGTTTTTTGCCAGATTTCTTATCGTTTTTGGTGGAGAAATCATGAAACCGCCCAGTTATCAATCTAGGTTAGCCGAACCTGCAACTCGCGTCGGAGGATATAAAGGAGGCAAATCCCAATGAAAATGAAACATAATCCTTACTCTCGTTAATAATGCAATTCAAGAACGTCGCTACTTTGGCTGTTGCCATCACCGCTGTTGCCGCTGCCCCCGTGGCTACCCCTGATGCCGTCGCTGCTCCTGCTGACTCCAACGGTGGGTCTTCGTTGTTGGGTGGTGTCGGTAACTTTGTCAAGTCGTTTGGTTCCACTAACACCCCCATCAAGGGTAACGCCCTGTGGCTCCAAAACGCCCTCGACAAGGCTGTCGTCCCTCTTGTCAGCACCATCAACCAAGTGTTGGGCTGGGTCCCTATCTAAGCTTTGATTAGTTTTAGATTCTTTTTTAACTGTAACGTCATCTGGTGACTGTTTTTTCTCTCTATATACTTCAATAAATCGGCCGGTTTAAATCTTATGGTGTAGGTATTAATCATCATTAAAAATAGCGGAGCAAATTCTTTTTCTTGATCCCCGTTTTCTTGGTCCCGTTCACATGGTGGTTTGTTTGTTGACGGTTATTTATTTATTCCTAAAATGGATCGACAATAACACGTAGTTGGAACCTAATGTTTGAAGTGACGACAAACATCACCCGATGTCAACATCACGATTTGTCATCACCCCCTAATTATGGTTATTGGGGCCTTAGTAATTGACTAAGTCAACCATTTCTGTTTTGTGATGGGCCACTTTCGCTAACACGCGGTACCTTACTTTTAGTTATGCATACACTGGACCCTCAACTTGGTTCGGTTAATTATGCAGGGTTGAGCCAAGTTGACGTTAACTCGTATATCCTTCGAGTAACCACCACCAATGTTTATGGAATACGATAAATAAATCATCGCCTCATAGTCGTCCCCCGCCTGATATTTGCCCCCCCCACCTCGCTGATTAATCGTCAATGTCCAAATGCCAATGTTTTTGTCGATGGCACCACCCTGTAGTGTCGCTGTTGTGATCCACCTTTATACAAGTTTAGTTCGCGCGGGTTCTAATTTGGATATTGTGTTTTTATTAGGCGAGCGGAAATACGCCTTGATCAAGTCGGAAGACATGACACAACGATGTCAGCGGACCGTAAGTTAATCACCTGCATTGGTAGAATATATACGTGCGTAAATCCTGATAAAAACTTGATCAAATCTTCTCCATCATGCATGGCCAATTGGTGATTGCAACCTTGGTACTGTTGGTGATAGCTCAAGCTCCATATTATTGGGATGAGAGTCATCAACGGTTGTTTGCTTGTAACTTACAAATTCTGAAATATAGTGAATTTTGTTACGATGGATCCCCCTGTGCTTATAATGATTGGCCATGTCCTTGTTATAATGATCTTGCTCGGGCGCTGTTGGCAGGATGTCTTAATAATAATAATGCCTTTGATGATAATTACTTGGATGCCTTCTTCGACGTTTGTAAAGGGGTTAATGTGACGATGACTCGGGAAAAGATGGAACAATCATTAAAGGTTTATAATGAAACCGCTCAAGTGTATCCTCCATTGGAGTTTAATGAACAAGAACGGAAATTACCCACTCCGGTGAAACTTGAAGCTAATGTCACTGATATGTATACTCGGTCAATGTGTAAGTTTTTGGATAATTTTAATATTTCCACTTATTATGGCGCCGGCATGCTTGGGTATTGGATTCTTATTTTATTGATGGGAGCCTTGGCAAACTTGGCAAAGACAATGTTCCCCGGGTTATTGAGTGATTTAAATGGTAAGGGGTCGATTTGGATCCGTAAGTATATCACCCTTCCTGCCATTCATGAAAAGAAAACTAATAATACCCTGTTTGGGGGGATCTTCCAAGCACTTATGCCTCTGAGATATGAGGCGATCGTCGTGGGTACTTGGCTCGTATTAGTGATAGTATTGGTGGTGGTTGACATTAACCCTCCTCATGATGACCCCATCTTCACCTCAAAACATATTGGTACCCTTCGGTTTGTCGCTGGACGCTGTGCAGTGCTGGTGGGGTTATTGGTACCTCTTTTAATTATCTTTGGGCTGAGAAATAATATCCTCATGTGGTTAACCCATTGGAATTATTCAACGTTCCTTATGTATCATCGATGGATCGGTCGGGTGGTATTTGCGTTGACGGTGATTCATGCCGTCACTTTCAGTTGTGCCATGAATCTGTTAGGAGTGGTTGGTTATTCGGAAATGATGAGACGGGATTATATGATTGCTGGTACCGTGGCTACGGTGGCGGTAGGGATCATCTTGTTCCAAGGGTTCCTTGTATTACGGCGGACAAAGTATGAATTGTTTGTTCTTCTTCATATCTTTTTGGCCCTTTGTTTTATCATTGGTGCTTGGGGTCATGTTCAAAAGTTTGGTCACCATCAACCGTATATTGCTGCCGTCTGTATTTGGGGATTTGATCGATTAATTCGGATATGGCGTCTCATCAACTTTGGCGTTCAAAAAGCTCATCTTCAACTTGTTGCTGATGAAACGATTCGGGTTACCATCCCTATGCGTAGTGGATGGACCCCTCGTCCTGGAGGGTTTGGATTTGTCTATTTCTTACGTCCTCTGTGTTGGTGGCAATCTCATCCATTTACATTTAACCAGCTGGTGGTTGATGGTAGTAAACTTGTGTTTTATTGTAAGGTTAAAGGTGGGGTGACCCATGGGTTATATCAACACCTTAAATCATGTCCCAATCAAGCTGATTACTGTAAAGTGACGGTTGAAGGTCCCTATGGTGGTGCCTCCCCCGCCGTTCGTTATAATAATGCCATTTACGTCGCTGGAGGTAATGGGGTCCCCGGACCTTATTATGAAGCTATGGATTTGGCAAAGAAACATAAGGATTCAAAACAAACCATCCGATTATTCTGGGTGATTCGGGAATATCAACTGGTGCTTTGGTTTTATGAAGAACTCATGGCATTGAAAAAGACAAACATCCAACCGGTGGTTTATGTCACTCGACCTAATTCAATCCCCTTCGATTCTGAAGAGTATCTACGAGTACGTAAACCGGCGGAGAAATTGGGTAAAGGGTTATTTAATTCGGAATTTAATGTGCTGACCACCCTGTTTGGCTATAACTATTCCAAATACGATGAAAAGAAGTTGCCTGATGCCGTTCTCGCTCAAGTTAAACTCGATTTATTTTTTGTTAAATTCATTGAAGGCCGGCCTTCGATGGAAGAGTTGGTTCAAACGACGATTGACACCACTTCGGGGCTGATTGCCTTTGTTACATGTGGCCACCCGATCATGGTGGATGATTTACGTCAATCGTGTATTAATCATTTGGGCGATGGTCCACGGATCGACTTTTTTGAGCATTTACAAGTTTGGGCATAAATACGTTAATATATGGGATATTATGTAAGTTTAGGTATAAATACGATAATATTTGTAATATCATGTATGTGTGTGCCTGGTGGTATTTGGTGATGTAACATGGATATAGACGATTATTTCTATAAATATCGTTAATTTAAAATTTGTAAAAATTTTGCAATTTAATGAGGCAAGTGTTCGAACCCTAACTCCCAGATTTGGAACAAAGGTAAATACAATAACACTTACTTCCACGTTAATATATTCTTTCAACAGTTTACCCTTCCTCTACGTCTCCTCTACATCTCCTCTACATCTCCCCTACTACACCTCTACCTCCCCTCTACCTCCCCCAAAATTCGCAGTACATATCGCGCGCGTCTTAACACGTATTTTTCATTGACCCTACTACCATGGCTGAAGAAACCAAAGAAGCTCCCACAGCGGAAGCCATTCCTAAAATCTCGGTATTTACCCCGATTATCTATGTATGTGTCCTTCTTGGGGTATTTGTGGTATTTTCGGTGGTTTACCGGCGAAAGCGGTTGAGAAAACTCCAACAATTCGAACCACTCTTTGGACCTAATCGACCAGCAGAATTGTATGAATTCATGAAGATACAATATAACAACCCCAATGCTCCTAAGGAACAAAAACCTCACGTCAAAGTGATGAAGGCCGCCCTTCTTAGACGGGCAGTGGAAGCAGTCAGAAGACTGATGAAGTTGAAGGAATTTGAACCTACATTCACCAAGTTATACCAAGATGGGTTAATTGGTGATGATATCTTTCAACAATATGGTTTCCAAACCAAATTCCAAGAATTGGAGTTACAAGATATCGTTAAGGATGTCGAATCGTTTAAGAAGGGGTGGGCTCAAACCTTCTTCCCCACCGCTCAAGAAATCTGCTTTAATGAAGCATTAAGAAGAAGATTGTATTCCATGGATGACCGTAAGAACCAATTGAGTGAATTATGGCAATACCACGTCACCGCCCTGGAAGAGAAATTAAAGCAACAAGAACAAAAGCAAGTGGCGGAAGAAATAGTCAAGGAATCCAACCAAGAAAAGCAAGAGATTATTGAAGAAGCCAAGGCCAATGGTGAAGAAATTAAGGTGGAAAAAGTCACCGTGGAAGAGGTGAAACCAGTACCTGCGGTACCGGCATCTGATTTAGATTAAATATGTCATAATAACTATCTCCCCATATGTTATCTATTTACCCTTGATGGCATTCTTAACCACGGTTTCGATTTCATCCCAATCATCACTAGGTAATTGCGTCATTTCAAACCCTAAGGTGGATTCGATATCGTGTAACACTTTTTCTTCTTGTTGGTTATCCACCAACGAGATCGAAACCCCTAACCGCCCGAACCGACCTGTCCGACCAACTCTGTGTAAATAAGTCGATTCATCGGCGTCTCTACCTTTACCAGCAATGGTAGGCATGTCATAATTGACCACCATGGTCACGGTGGGGATATCAATACCTCTAGCCAACACGTTGGTGGTGATCAATACCTTGGTCTTACCATGACGGAAATCATCAATTAACCGATCCCGTTCTTCCCGTTCAAGGTTACCATGAAGAATGGAACAAGCATGACCATCCTTACGTAATTTAGCAAACACCAAATCGGCGGTTTCTCTCTTTTCAACAAACACAATCGATGACCCAATGGTCAATAACCCATATAATTCCACCAACACTTCATACTTGGTACCTTCACCCCGAGGGTTACACTTCATCCAGAATTGCTTGATTTCTTTGACATTAAGTTCATTCTTTTGTAATGAAAATGAATTGGCATTAGGAGCGGTCTTATCAGCAAACTTTCTCACCCGATCAGGGAAGGTGGCCGAAAACAACACAATTTGTGCTTGAGGGGGTAACCTCCGTTTAATCTTGATTGATTGATCCCCTAACCCTTGACCATCTAACATATTATCAGCTTCATCAAGTACAAACACCTTGATGTTATTTAAATTGAGTCGTCTCTTGGAAATCAAATCATTAATAATCCCAGGGGTACCAACAACAATTTGGGAATTGACATTACCATCAACTGACCCAGGCACCGCCAATTGAATGGTGATATCAGTGAACTTCCCCATGGTGGTGACCACTTCATATGTTTGTCTCACCAATTCTCTCGAAGGAGCCAAACAAATGGCTTGAGGAGCCTTGATTGAAGGGTCAACCCGAGTCAACATGGCAAGGGCAAAAGCTGCCGTCTTCCCCGTCCCTGATTGAGATTGCCCAATCATGTTTTGAGGAGGATCTCTAATAAGCAATGGTAATGCTCTTTCTTGAATCTTCAGTGGCTTAGAAAACTTCATGGCATATAACCCTTTAAGCAATTCATTGGAAAGACCCAATTCTTCAAATGATTTCACCGAATAAAGTGGCGAATTAGGATCACCTTGAAGATCAGCAAGTTTGACCTTGACTTCGTATTCCGATCGAATAAGATTGCTTTCATCAGTACCCTTGGCTTCTCCCTCCTTAGTATCATTGGTATCTTGAGTCTTTTCTTCTGGAGTCTTCTCTTCAGTCTTTTCTTCAGTCTTTTCTTGGTTGTTGTTTACTTCTTTATCTTCTTGTTTCTTTTCGTTGTTTTCACTGGATATACTGAGATCCTTCAACAATGCGCTGGGATCCTTAGCATCAATCTCTTTAGAAGCTTCCCCCGCTTTATCCTCCTTTACCGTGAGGTTGTTAAGTAAATCAGTGGCATCCATTAGACTGAGGAGTATATAGTATTTTTAAAATCACGTTAATGAAAAAGTCCATCTGCGCGAAAAGCCGCACCTTCCTAATTAGGCAAAAGGGAAGGTGGATGGAAATGTCAATGCTATTAAATGTCGTTTATTCATGATTAACCCATTAGGGGTGAAACTATAGTACAATTGGAAATGAAAGGCAGATTAACACACACAGTAATCGGTAGGGAGAACCACCAAGTGAAGCACTGCTGGTTGTCCATTATAGGTAGTGGTGGTAGTCACCGTCCATGAGGAACTATATTGACCCAGGGGGATAGATTGAGGGATAGTGATGATAGAATCGACTGTTGACGAAGAATTGTCAATGCTTGAGTCGGTGATGGTGGTTGACACTTCAGTAGATGAAGGAGTAACCAACGAGGTGATGGGTGACGACACATTGGCATAAATTGACGAATCAGCCACCGTAGACAATGACAATTCACTTGAAGAGGTAGTAGGAACCACCAATGAGGTAATTGGCGACGAAGAATTGGCATATACCGACGATTGGTCGGTGGTTGTCGACAGAACATCCAAAGACAGGGAGTTAAGACCCATATTGGAACCATAATCCAAGGCGGTAGCGATCAGGACCCCCCCAGTTGAACTAGATGCCACCAGCGAACTAGAATCAATTGAGGATACTTGGGACGAGATGTTTGAAGCAATCACTGACAGAGAAGTGTCAATGGACAGAGATGGCACGGCGATGGACAGGGAGTTGGTAGAAGGCAATGATTCGACCGCAGACAGGATCAGAGCAGACAGGACCAGTTCAGACAGGACCAGAACAGACAGGACCAGAACAGACAGGACCAGAACAGACAGGACCAGATCAGACAGGACTGGGGATTCCACAGCAGTCAGCACCAGCGAAGTAGTAGCCGACAGAGAGTCAGTGGCCGACAGAGAGTCAGTGGCCAACAGAGAGTCAGTAGCCAGAACAGCAGATGACACATCAGTAGATGACACATCAGTAGATGACAGAATCGACAAAGCATCAGTCAGAGTCACCACCACACTCGATACAACCGATTCAGTAGCACTGACAGAAGCCACGGTTGAAGAAACCGAAGATAAAATGGGAGACCCCAGTAAAGTGGTTCTAGTAGTAGTTTCACTAGCAGAAATATCCCCAGTGATTGTTTCAACGACGGTAGACCCAGTAATAACCGTCAGAGTCAACGTACCATCAGTAGTCCAAATATATTCCGTTTCATAGATCTTGGCCAATAACCTCACGGTAGTAGTGGAAGTATAATCAACCAGGTCGGTAACATAAGTGGTAACATCATAGGTAGCGGTCTCGGTGGTATCAGACGACCCTGAAGCCGCCAAAATAGGCACAATCAAAGCAGCGGTAGCCACCAAGGGTTTAATTTGAAGCATGGACGGGTGGTGGATTTTGGAGGGGGACCAAATTGACATTATATACTAACAGCAACAACCAAGTAACCCTCCCCATCCACCCCCTTTAAAATATTTTTCTGCATTTTCATTGACAGATTAGTCCAAGGTTACCAGCGGATTACGCACAGTTGGGGTTGTACGTAATGTTACAAATAATTATGGTAATCTAGGCTATTCAATAGGGGGGGAAAGATATAGCTATTGGGGAAGATCTTGGCGTTTATCGTAGTTATATTATTCGTATCTCATCACCACCGTAATTATTCCCCAGATTGATCAACACGTTGACTTGGTGATAGGGACCCTTTCTTAGATTGAGAAGGACCCTGTTGATGCAAGTGAAGGTTAGCGACCAGATTATGTGCAGGTTAACAATCACCAACTAACCAGCCATGTTGACAGTGCGCATTGAATAGGATGAGCATCACGGAGAAATTAGGTTTAATATCAGTACTAAATCGGAAGAATCGGGGGACACAAAATTACCTGCCTGGTGTATTGGTAAACACAGTGCTTAGCAATCTCCATAGATAATATTTATTTTTTGTTGTATTAATTTATTGACCTCACATATAAACAGGGCTGGTGAATTTATGTGTCCTCAGCCTTGGAAATCAATGACACGAGAACTAAGTTGCCATGCATATTGCTAACGCATCCATCCGCCCTTAATCATTGGCGATACCATTATTGAGGAATCTTCAATGCCAACTTCCCCGTAGTCTTTCTCCCTTCCAAATCTTCGGCAGCCTTGGCATAATCACTCAAAGGGTAAATCTTGGAAACGGTGAATTTCAACTTGCCCAGGTCGACCAAGTCGAGTACTTGGTTAGCATAGTGATCCCATTCCTTCTTAGTAGTAGCAAAATTGTGTAACAGAGGACGAGTAATCTTAATTGAGTTTTCCACAAGACGGTGGATGGGTAAGTCAGGAGCGGGACCCAGACAATCACCATAAGAGGCAAAAGTACCCTTTTTGGCGGTCAGGTTGAACAGGGCTTCGAAAGAATCCTTACCAATGGCATCGAAAACCACATCAGCACCATGACCATTGGTGATTTCCTTAACCCGCTTTTGCACATCTTCAGTGGTACCATTGATGGTGGCATCAGCACCAAGATTTTTAGCAATTTGCAACTTGGCATCATTCAGGGCAATGGCAATGACTTTAGCCCCCTTAAGGTGACTCATTTGAACTAAACATTGACCCATACCCCCAGCAGCGGCCCACACAAGAACCCATTGATCAGGCTTGACGAATTCATCGACAAATGACATCGCAGTCATCCCTTGAGCAAACAACAGGGCATAAAGAACCCATTCATCTTCAGTAAGGTTATCCTTCAATTTGTTAGCAGTCATCAAGTTTTCATCAAACTTGATATATTGAGCATAACTCCCAGGCAGCAAAAAGGCAAGGTTATCCCCCACCTTAAACTTGGTAACCTTATCACCAACAGCGACGACTTTACCAGCTCCTTCTCTACCAACATAATAAGGGAAAGCCATTGGCATAGTCCCCTTACGGAAATGACTATCAATGAAGTTAACCCCAGCATACTTATTCTTAAGAATAACGTCGTGAGGGGAGGTGATCTTTGGGGTGGGGATATCAGCATATTCAATGGTATCGTATCCCTTGGAAGGGCCATTGATACGGATAACTTTCATAGTAGGAGGAATTTCAGACATTGGAGTAGGTGGTTGCAATTTTCCCCTAGCGATTGCTGCCTTATTATAAGTCAAAGCGAGATCTCCTTACTAAGATCATCTAAGTGGCTTACTAAATTTGGCTTACTAACTAGCAACCTTAGTAACGGCACCCAAGGTGGAAATGGGTTAGAAACGCCAAGGCATAACCATTACAGGTTGCAGTAAATCGGAAACAATCGAATGTGGAAAGTAATTATACTTTTGACCTGAAATCATTTTCCAATTAGTAAGGGCCACTGGTCTCGTGTTCGATTCCCAAGGGTAGAGGGAATTATTAACGGGTTGTCCGATCTCATGTTCGATTCCCATGTCCTCGAAAATCAACGCGTCCTAGCTAAAGTGAACGTACGGCCATGTCATTGCCAGAGGCCATGTCTTCGGACCTGGCCCAGGCAGGTGAATGGAGGAATGATAACCAATCACCTTCACCTATAATATCCCATGTATCTGAGTCGGAATCTGAGCCGGAAGCCCTCGTCTTTGAATATGTTCCAAATGTTGTTGATGAAGACTTTTGTCATCTGGGGAGTCAAGATGAGATCATATATGATGATGATGGTTATGTGGGAGCCACCCAAATGGCATTTGAGGCGATGGAGACTTTACCACGAGAGGAGGTAATGGAGGCAATGGAGGTAATGGAGACGATGGAGACGATGGAGACCATGGAGACGATGGAGACCATGGAGACAATGAAGACCATGGAAACCATGTCAGAACCAGGAGAGGAGCCAATGTCAAGACCACAACTAGAGGAGACCATGTCACAACCACGAGAGGAGATATCGTCAGGACGTCAGGAGACCATGTCAGAACCAATAGAAGAGACCATTTCAGGACCACAAGAGGAGATGACGTTAGAACTAGAACAAGAGGGAGATGGAATGTCAAGGGGATCACAGACCATGTCACCACCAGAAAAAGAACGAGAGAAAGAGTGTTCAGTACCCGAACGAGAGCAAGATGGGTTGAAACTGTCATTTGAGAGTATACTGACAATGGTGATGACACCAATGGATATGGGTACGAGTCAATACGGTCTTGAGAGCCAAACGAGTATCGAGAGTCACCAGATGAGCCAAACAAGTATCAAAAGTCAGGTAAGCCAAACCAGTATTAAAAGTCAGGTGAGCCAAATAAGCAGTGACCACGGTACTAATCAAACGAATATGGACACCATCAGGAGTAACAAAAGCCAACTGAGAAATCCCCACCATGATACCCCCATGATCACTCAACGTAAACGACTACGAATACCAAAATCGGCTCCCCTCCCAAGGTTACAACCACCAGGATTAAGAGTAGGACTTTCAAAGAAATTAAAGATCGAATCCCTCCACGAAAACATAAAGAGGAAACAGTAATGAATAAATGACGTATTATATTATTGTCAACACTAGTTGGGTTAGTTTCCAGTTCAGATTCAAAAGATAATCTCGACATAGTTTATTAAGACAGGGATAACTGTTTAAAATGATAATATGTCTCATCATAAGAAAACTTACTCATTTCATAGGAGATGATGAAGCTGGAAAAAAAAGACGTGAGGGGGGCCCGATGGGATATTTATATGTCGAGACCGGTGCGGCTTTCACTTATCTGCAGGAAATTAGGGTTTAGGATAACGTTGAGATCCCCCACTTCTTGATTGTTGTTTCCATCTTCTTTGTCTAGTTTGACGATTTGGTTCGGTATCTAATGGGGTAGGTTGAGGTTGGGGAGGGTCAATGACATCATCGACTTTCCAATCATCTAATTTCACCAATTTTTCGGCATTAGCCAACCACAGTTGTTTCAATTGGATGGTTTCATCATCCGTTTGATGGATATTGGTACACACGTCTTTGAATTGGGTTTTTAACTTCCATTCTTTATCCAATTCTCGTCTCAGGTCATAAGTATACTTTTGATTACTTTCATCATATCGAAAGAGTCCATGTAAGCTTTTCTTATCTCCTTGTAGAAGTTGAGTTACCAATGATTGTAATCGATCATCTCCTTGAAATAACTCAATGATATCTTCCAATGTAAATGATAATTGGTCGGTGATGGCCATCTTTTCATAAGCAGACGTTCCTGGACGTTTACTATGACGTTCAAAGTCATCAATATCCCTTCGAAGGCTAAGAAGCATTGGTTTATGAATGGTTGAGATTTCATGTAATTGTTTTTCCACTTCCTCTAACGTCAGTTGATATTGTCGCCGTCTTTGATCAATAGTTTGATAATAACCTTCTAAATCGGGATTCACCTCTAATGTCGACAATTGTTGATGATAATCAACTAACAGGATAAGTGCTTCGATATGACATTGGAATAACACTCGACATTGGGCCAATTTATGGTGTAAGTTCAATTTGGTTTCATCATCGTTGGTGGCGGCTAAATGATACTTGAAGATATCCTGTCGAACCAGGAGATATTGCAGAACAATCTGATCATAATTAGCAATGAAATCATTCGCCAGTTGGTTAATTAATCCCGATTGTTTCGGCGATAAGTTCATGGTATCGTCTGTATAGTAGTCGCAGTGATGAAAGGTGAGAATGGGTTGGAGTAAGTTTCCTGTATATTGGTCAGTGACAAATATATATCGATTTATATACATAATACCCTCTATTTCGAAGATTCGGATTTATTACCAGAAGAATTGGTCACATCAACTCCGGCATTAGCCCGGATCATATCCCATTGAGAAGGAGTTTCCGGGTGTAAGGTATGAGCAAAGTGACTACCACCTTGAGTGATACCATCATGGATATTATCCCGAGTAAATGTTCTAGGATCTCTTACTTGATACAGAGAATCAACAGCAGTTTTTCTATAATAAATATAGAACATCCCTGCTTGACGATAATCCATAGCATCCCATACATTCTTTTCTTGAGGAATGGTGATGGTATTCTTCTTCTTATTGAATTCATACTTTCCAAAGAGTTGAGAAGATACCAATAATGTCCCCAACCCAATGAAGAACCCAAGGAATGGTCTTCTAATCATAAGGTTCATAGGATTAGTCACTTTTTGCATCCCTTTAGGGGTAGCAATGACAGCATCAGGATATTTAGGCCCCCAAATCCGATAATAAATAGTAGGAGCAAAGAATCCAAGAGTAGCTAACCCATACCCCCAAAATGCAGTATGATTAAGTACTTTTTTCAACCCATCAGCAATATCATCCCGTTCCTTAGGTGTCACTTGTTGATCAGCATCATAGAACCGACAAGCAGCATCAAATTGTTGAGGAGAAAGCTTTCTCTTTAAAGGGTTTTCGGATCCGGAATTGTCTGTCATAATAATGGCTAGGTTTTTTTTCAAACCTTGAGGAGGAGTTGCAGGTATATATATGTGACGATTGGTCCATTGCGCAGGACGCCTATAATAGAGAGCAACTATAATTAGAAGGGCCGAGGATAATTAGGGGAAAGCTAAGTGGGATGGGAGAAGAAATAAGGTATATACACCCCCATCCCCATCCCCATATCCATTCCCCCATTCGCTACCATTTCTTTCATTACTCTGATATTTTATCGATGACGTAGTCGAAGGAATTTCATGTTCCGAAGTTTCCGGCAGCCGTAGCCTACACCGAGTCCATCCAACCTAACCAATGATAAACTCCATCACCTCCGGTTACTTCGGAGTCAAATGGTTATATTTATTTGTATACTAACCCTTTCTACTACAATACGTTATCTGCCCGCTTTTCATCTCTCAACTTGATCAATTGACCAACGACTTCATCAAATGCCACCATGGCATTCTTACCTTGTTCTTCAGGGACATCTCTATTTCTAATGTTCACCGAGTTCGATTGTTGTTCATCTTCACCCACAATGAAGATAAAGTTATACTTGAGTAATTGACCCGATCTAATCTTCTTAGGTAAGGTGTTACCGGACACGTCAACGTCGGTGTAGAACAGATATTTATCGTTCAATTCCTTTTGTAACTTTTGAGCATAATCATAGTACTTGGGACCAACGGGGACAATCAAGATTTGTCTTGGAGATAACCAGAATGGCCATTTACCCTTGAAATGTTCGGTCAAGATGGCGGTCATTCTTTCCACCGACCCCAAAATGGCCCGATGGATCATCACTGGACGATGAACTTGACCCTTTTCATTGGTTTCCCCCTTGAATTCCAATTCAAACCGGTTAGGCAATTGGAAATCCAATTGAATGGTGGCACATTGGAACCATCTACCAAGAGCATCGGAAATCATGATATCAATCTTGGGACCATAGAAAGCACCATCACCAGGGTTCAATTCCCATTTACCTTCACCTAAGAACTTGTTAAGTGCCTTTTCCAAAGTGGCTTCAGCATCATTCCAAGTTTGCAATTCCCCAACATACTTTTCTGGTCTAGTGGATAATTCCATCTTGAAATCAAAGCCAAATACCCCATAAACCTTTTGTAAAAAGTCAAAAACCCCGGCAATTTCCCCACCAATTTGTTCTTGAGTACAGAAGATATGAGCATCATCTTGTTGGAATCTTCTTACCCGAGTCAAACCAGACAATGCCCCCGAGAATTCATTTCTGTGGATAACCCCAAAATCAGCAACACGCCAAGGTAATTCCCGGTACGATCTTTCTCTTGATTTAAAGATCATACAATGACCAGGACAGTTCATGGGCTTCAAACCAAAGGTTTCCTTTTCCACTTCAAAAGTGAACATATTTTCCTTATAGTTCCCCCAATGACCGGAAGTTTCCCATAACTTGGAGTTATACATGTTAGGGGTGATGACTTCTTCATAACCCCGAACTCTGTATTCAGTTCTCAACATATCCACCAAGGTGTTGTAGATTCTGGTACCATGAGGCAACCAAAATGCCGACCCAGGGGACATTTCATTGAATAAGAACAATTCTTGTTCTCTACCAATCTTTCTATGGTCTCTTTCTGCGGCTTCTTGTAAGAATTTCAAGTGAGCTTGCATCAATTTCTTATCAGGGAACGAGATCCCATAAACCCGTTGAAGGGAATCATTAGTGGCATCACCAAGGAAGTAAGAAGAAGAGTTCTTCAATACCTTAAATGCCTTGATCTTCCCGGTGTGAGGAATATGAGGACCAACACACAAATCAATCAAAGGACCACACCGGTAAACGGTGGTAGAAGTACCATCAGGAATCTTATCTTCGATGAATTTGACCTTATACTTGTTATAATGGAACATTTTAATCAAATCTTGCTTGGTCAATTCCAATCTTTCAAACTTTTGCTTTTCCTTAATCGCCTTGGTGGCCACTTGTTCCAAGTTACCGAAATCAGCTTGGGCAACGGTGGTTTCACCACCATCAATCAGCATATCATAAAAGAACCCATCTTCAGTAGGGGGACCATGAGATAAATGACAACCATAATGACATTCACAAGCTTCCCCTAACACGTGAGCCGAAGAATGCCAAAACACTGCTTTACCTTCAGGATGTTCGAAATCCAATAATTCCAAAGTGGAATCTTGTTCCAATACCCGAGGTAAATCCCATAATTTACCATTAACCTTGGCGATGACCATGCGGTCAGCAAACCCACTACCAATTTCTTTAGCAATATCCAAGGGGGAAGTTTCCCAAGAAGTACCCACCTTGACGGTACCATCCTTAAGAGTGATATTGATGGGCTTACGTTCCTTGGCGGCGATTTCTCCATCATATCTCTTTTTAAATTCATCAAACATCTTGATTCTATCATCGATGAATTCTGGTTGAGGATCCTTATAAAGAGGGGTCTTGACCCCTTCCTTCTTATCCTTCTTATCCTTCTTACCGGCGGCAGCCCCACCACCAGCTTGTGGCTTGGGCTTTTCTTCCACCAGGAGCTTTTCCACTTCAGGTAAAGACATATTGGTTGATGGTTTGGTGGCCTGAAAAAAAAATGATGAGCGCGACTACGCGGAGTACGTGGAGGACGCGGAGGGAGACGGCGCATACACCCTACCAACCACCTGCCCTACCACACCTACTCTCCTACCCCCTAGAGACTCCTTCAACAATATATATTAATACCCAATTTTATACATGAAAAAACATAACCTCATAATTGTCTCTTTATTGCCAGTTGTTCAATGAAATAATTGACATCAGACAGATTGATCACCACCCCCCGTTCTGAGCACTTAGCCTTTGCCTTTAATTCAGAACATAATTCATCGATATCGATATCGGAATACCGAGGGTGTTGGGTGATTCTTTCCCATATTTCATTACATCTCATCACTTTTGGCAGTGCCGGCACCACCTCATCTTCTGTTGGTTCAATCAGGGATTTAACAAAATCATTAAAGCTGAAATTGATATTCACTTCTTTATTTGATCCTGGGGTGGTTGCTGGTTGACTTACTGGGGTGGTTTCCAAGGTTACTGGTGCCAATGGATCATATATCAGGTCTTGAGTGGTTAATAACTCCAATACATCATCAGTGACTGGGGCAACTTCTTCTTCGGGTATTGCTGGTGGAGGTTGTTTAAATGCCAAATTCATATCAAAATTCATATCATTTAAAAATGAAAGTGGATCCCCCGTTTGTCCTTGAAAGAATGGTTCATTGGCCAAATCAAAATTAGGAGTGGCAAGCACCGAAAATGGCAGTGATTGCATATCTCCTCTTGCTTTACATTTAGGATTAGGGTTTTCCTTAGTACCACATACTTCATTCAATTTCGAACAAAAGGGATCAACTTGTTCATCAAAATTGGCGGTGAAATTCAACGAATTACAATTACCACCGAGTTGAGTGTGTAACAGGGTTAATGAATCGGGCAGTTCAAACAAGTTATCATTTAATGAATCCTTAGAGATCCATTGTCGAGTTGAAGCTTCTCCACTGAGATCAGGCAGGGGTTGAGGGTATTCCAGTAATGATAACCGATCTGATTTCGACAGCAGTGACACCAGTGATGAATGGGAGGTCAGGGTTGATTCAGGGAACACCGGGGTATCATTAGCTCCCTTTGGATTAGTTAATGGTGCCACTTTAGTGGGTAAATTCAAATCGTTAAAGTCATGATTGCCCCGGTATCGAGATAATTCCAGTTTTAACATTTCAATTTGCGCCCGTAAAAAGTCCGACTCCGTCGCCGCCCGAATGTTTTCATCTTCCAACAGTTTGACCTTATCTTCCAAGTCTTTCATCTTCTTTTCCTTCCGTTCTCGGTATGCCCGTTGGGCCGCCCGATTTTGGGCGGTTCTCTTCAGTTTTGGTTCGGTATCCACTGGTTTACGACCAGGACGGGCATGGGCCTTCTTATCCGGTGGTCCATCGGGTTGCAGCACCTCAGCAATCAGTCTCTTAACATCAGCCATCGTTGATGAAAGTTCAGTCAAGATTGATTAGTAAGACGTTTGGGTGCGGATTCAAATGCTAAAGGGGTTAGCGTCACTAAAATATGTACAGGAAAAAATTCGAAAAAAAACTGATGTTTGGAATTTCTTTTTTTTTTGTTTTCTTTTTTGGTTAAATATGTTATTATTATTCTGACGATTTTTTCCCCCGCTTGCTCGTTATTTTTATATGATTATCCCTAGGTATATATATTGATTCGAGTGGCTGAAATAAGGGGTTTGGTCAATGACAGTGCCGCATATTTATGTCTTTGAGAAATAATGTCAAAGGATCGCTCCATCCCATTTAGGAAATGTGCGACAAAGTCTAGACACTGGATACTCTCCGTAAAGCGATGGTTACACCCCATTATCGTCTCCTTTCGGAGTTAACAACCACCGCTCATGATAATGGCTATGTTTGATTGTTAAAGGTTAAGGTATTTTAAAAAGAAAACCCGATGCGAATGACCTAAATCACGGGTGCCCCATGGGTGAGACCTC
>JAJMLP010000123.1:0-20345 GCA_030569815.1 Diutina ranongensis (nom. inval.)
ATGAATTTGTTAAAAAATAAAAAAAATAAACATTGTTTTTCAAAGATCTTGGCGGCAGACGCTATACCTATACCCTACATTATCAATGCACATGGATAAGAAGTATATCGATAGAGATAAAAAAAAAAGATATATGGTGATATTTGGCGGATCTAATGATAATGTCGTCGATGAAAAGTTTTTGATATCATAAATGACGTGGCAAAAATTTTCATTCCATAATGATAATTACTTAAGCCTTTTATGGTTGTGGGGTAAGTGCAGGAGGGGAAGACGATTGTAAAATTAGTTATCAAAAAAACTATTACTGGATCAATAATAAATTAATTACCGTCGATGATTTTATTTTTTTTTATTTTTCTTGTTACTATCCATTACGATGTCATCATCCAAATCATCCACCCATTCGCAAATCATCCTTCTATCAATCTTATCTCAATGCATAGCCGCTAGCCGCTAGCCACTAGCGGACTTGGAAGCATAACGACGTCAGCGGGGAATTACCATGAAGTGAATGAGTATATAATGCCAGTGAAGGTCGAGATGTTTCCTTAGGAATCATCATCACCATCATGATATTCAGTTCAGAAAAACTGGAAAAGAATACTTATGAGATCGATCAAGTGCTGGCGGTCTCTGATCCCGAACGGGGTCCTACCGATTTGAACTTTAAATTGGATAAAGACAAATATGGTACCACCAAACGGGGTCTTAAAGCTCGACATTTGAATTTGATGATTATTGGTCAAACCATCGGTACCGGGTTGTTTATTGGGTTGGGGACGCCACTTTATACTTCAGGGTCATTATCACTTTTACTTGGGTTTATCTTTTGGTCATTTTTTGGCGTGTTACCTTTGATCTTTGCTACGGCGGTGTTTTCGCTGTATTTACCCGTTCCTGGTACCTTCATTTCGTTGGCATCTCGGATCGTCGATCCTGCGCTTGGGTTTGCCGTCAATATGATTTATATTTACACTTGTATGATGTTTTGTGCCCTTGAAGCTACTGGGGTGGCTTCGGTGATTCAATATTGGACTACGGTGAATCCAGCGGTGTTTATTACTTGTTGTATTGTGTTTTGGTTTGTTGTCAATGTGTTTGGCGTTCGTTATTATGGGGAATTCGAAGGGGCTGCTTCTTTCCTTAAGATTGTATTGATTTGTGGGTTAATGATGTTTAGTCTTGTCGCCATGTGTGGGGGGAATCCTAAAGGTGAAGTACTTGGGGTCACCAAATGGGCTGAAGGCACTTCGGTGATGAAGGAATACCTCGTTAAAGGTAATACTGGACGATTCTTGGGGTTATACAGTGTGCTTTTGTATGCCGCCTTTGCTTGTGGTGGTCCCGATCAAATTGGTCTTTTGGGTTCAGAATTGGAAGAACCAAGAAGTCAACTTCCTCGAGCTGCTGGTGCCACTTATACTCGGATTTGTATCTTCTATATTGGGGGGATTTTCTTTATGAATTGTTTGTGTCTGTCAGTTAATCCTGTGTTGGTTGCTGCTAAGGAAGGTGGTCATGGAGGGGTGTTATCTTCTCCCTGGGTTATTGGGATTAAGGATGTTGGAGTCAAGGGGTTGACCTCAGTGGTGAATGCTGGGGTGCTTACTTCTGCCCTTAGTTGTGGTAATGCCTTTTGTTTTGGGGCTACCCGGTCCATCTACGCCGCCCTGTTATCAGGGTACCTTCCTCGATTCTTTTCCAAGTGTTATAGAGGGGTGCCCATTTATGGGTTAATTGCTACTTTGGCAGTTTCATGCTTGGCCTTCTTGTCCTGTAGTGATGGCACCGCCGTGGTCTTTGATTGGTTTGTTAACTTGTCAACTACCGGGTTGCTTTGTGTTTACATCACCTTATGGATCACTTATTTCAAGTTTAAGAAAGCGATTGCTGTGCAAGTGGCGCCATTGGGATCACCTGAATTTGGTTATTACCTGGGTCCTTGGTGGCTTAAAGATTGGGTGGCTTACATCTCGTTTGGATTCACCGTGACCACGTTGTTTTTCAATGGGTTTTGGATCTTTTTCCCAAATAAATTCTCGGTGGCTAATTTGTTTACCCTGTATTTTGCCCCGGTGGCATTTACTATCATGTACGTTGCTTGGAAATTCCTTAAAAGAACGTCGATTCGGACCCCTGAAGAAGCGGATTTGGTCACAGGTAAGGCTGAAGTCGATGAAAATGAAGCTCAATATCATGCTAAGCGTGATGCAGAAAATTTGACTGGGTTTGCAAAGATTTGGAGAAATATTTGTGATTAAGATGGAGTAGCTGGTATACTCCCTATAGATTTCAATAAAATACTGATTATGTTTAATATATGGATCGAATATGACTATGAGTAAAGTGAGGTTTGATTTATGGGACCAGGCTGTGTCAATTTCATGTAAAATTTTAATTGTGCATTGTGAATCTATCCTCGCGTGTGTAGTTCTCGCGTCACTTTGTGTTTAACCAACAAAAAACTCGACCAATAAAATCTTCGGTAGTATAACGGTTAGTATATGCGCTTGTCACGCGCGTGATCGGGGTTCGATTCCCCGCCGGAGAGTTGTCTTTTTACCATCATATTTCGCATTGCGTGATATCTGTTAAAGAACTCAGTCCACGCCGTTGTCATCAATTCCGGTATAGTGTAATGGCTATCACGGTTCGCTTTCACCGAGCAAATCAGGGTTCGATTCCCTGTACCGGAGAACGATTTACTTTTTTGTTCTTTTTACAATCAGTAGGTATGAAGGGTCCCACCGCTTGTTAATATTGTCTTTAACATTGTCGTCGCGGGCTCATAATCGAAGTTTTCAAATCGTCATAGAATACAACGAAAAATCTCAAGCGCCTCGTGCACAGAGGGTTCAAAGGCACCTTCTCTTTTTGCTACTATTGGAACCCTGTCATTACGTCTCAAGTGATAACAGCAACCCATAATTGTTACATCTCCTCGAGGAGTGATAATGATTCATAACCAGAATGTCTATTAATATCTATAAAGTTCGAGCTGTTTAGATACCACCAGCCCAACCGGTGACACAACCCCAGATGGCAGCAGCCAAAGCACCAACGGGACCCAAGGGGTTGTTTTGTTGTTGTTGACCACCGGCAACGGTTTCGTCAACAACGACGTTGGAAGAAGAACCACCAGCAGCACCACCTTGGGCACCACCTTGAACAGCGGCGTCACCAGCGAGGACGACAGTAGCGATAGCGATGGTAGAAAGGACCTTGAATTGCATTGTTAAACGAGTGTGTGATGAGGAAACAATTAAAGGAAACCGGGGGCCTATTTATATGTTTTCCCTATTTCACATTGGAATCTTGGTTCTTGAAATCAGAAATAGTTTGCACCGTTTTGGACTAGACGAAGCGCGTTGCACGTAGGTGCCTTGACCCTTGCATTAACACGACAGAAAGTATGCCAAGATTTTTCTTTACCGCGTTAAGCTGATTGAGGCATGGTACCCTATCCTATTGGGTTGATCCAATAATATTTTTTTACTTTGTTAGTATTGTCTAACTGTAGATTAATCTTGAAGTTGTGAGCCCCACGTTTTGATACTATTTATAAGTGGTGAAGACAAAAAGGGTAACTGGTAGTGGGTAATTACGGTGGAAGCAATAGCACTAGTGAGTCATTGACAAATATATTTGATGTTTTGCTTATTTATTAATGTTCTATATATCTAATAGCTTAGATACCACCGGCCCAGCCAGTGACACAACCCCAGATGGCAGCAGCCAAAGCACCAACGGGACCCAAGGGGTTGTTTTGTTGTTGTTGGCCACCAGCAACGGTTTCGTCAACAACGACGTTGGAAGAAGAACCACCTTGGGCACCATCTTGAACGGCGGCATCACCGGCAAGGACGACGGAAGCGATAGCGATAGTGGAAAGAACCTTGAATTGCATTGTTAAACGAGTGTGTGGTGAGGAAACAAATCAAGGAAATCCACCTCAGTATTTATAGTGGTGTTTTCAATTCATTCATTTTTAAGGTTCTTAATTTTAGACTAGATTTGTCCCGTTTTTGGACTAGATGATGTATGCTGTATATGGTTGCCCAGTTCCTTGCATTAAAACAGCGTGTTTTACTGTGTGAGTTAGATTTAGTAATGAAACGATTATACCCTGGCTTTGGTGTCTAGATTTGGTTCTTGAGGTTCTCGAAAAGTTCACAGTGATCACATGCTGTTGGACTTCATAAACGCAGTGGCTTTAACATTGACCATTTTCGATGGTCTTCAAACGACGCCTTTAAAATGTGTTAAAGAGGATTTACGGCCGATCAAGGTTACAGTTTCCATATAGGGTTTAGTGTTCTGTTGGGGCCCATTTGAGAAATCATCATTTAGTAAAATAGGCCGTGAGAATAGTTGATGCCTTTTACAGTATAATTGATCATTAATATTTATTAATGTTATATATATCTAATAGCTTAGATACCACCGGCCCAGCCAGTGACACAACCCCAGATGGCAGCAGCCAAAGCACCAACGGGACCCAAGGGGTTGTTTTGTTGTTGTTGACCACCGGCAACGGTTTCGTCAACAACAACGTTTTGAGAAGAACCACCTTGGGCACCACCTTGAACGGCGGCGTCACCGGCGAGAACAATGGTGGCGATAGCGACAGTAGAAAGAACCTTGAATTGCATTATTAAACGAGTGTAAGATGAGGAAACAAATCAAGGAAATCCAGGTCCTATTTATATGTTTTCCATAATTCACATTACAATCTTGGTTCTTGAAATCAGAGACGGTTTATTCCGTTTTGGACTAGACGATGTCCGCCGTGCATGGTTGCCCAGTTCCTTGCATTAAAACAGCGTGTTTTACTGTCTTGGTTTAGATTGAGTAGTGAAACGATTTTCCCCTGGCTTTGGTGTCTAGATTCGGTTCCTGGGGGTCTCGAAAAGTTTACCTAGATCACATGGTCATGAACCGAGTGGCTTTGACTTCTACCATTTCTGATGGTCTTCAAACGACGCCTTTAAACTTTGTAGAAGTGAATTTACGACAGTTCAAGGTTACATTTTCTATCTTGGGTTTAGGGTTCGGTTATCATCAATTTAAGAAATTATCATTTAATATGATAATAAGGTGAGGTCAACAGCTCTTACAGTATAATTGATCGTTAATTTTTATTAGTGTTATATATCTAATAGCTAATAGCTTAGATACCACCGGCCCAACCGGTGAAACAACCCCAGATGGCAGCAGCCAAAGCACCAACGGGACCCAAGGGGTTGCTTTGTTGTTGACCACCGGCGGCGGTTTCGTCAACAACGACGTTTTGAGAAGAGCCACCAGCAGCACCACCTTGAACGGCGGCGTCACCAGCGAGGACGACGGAAGCGATAGCGATAGTAGAAAGGACCTTGAATTGCATTGTAAAGCGAGTGTAAGATGAGGAAACAACCAAAGGAAATTAACCCCAGTATTTATACTAATCAACTTGATCGAACTAGGTTTAAATTTTGGGTTGCAAATATTCCAAAATAGATACTCATGTACCCTAATGCCTCGTTCCTTACATTGAACGCGAACCCTGCCTAAACGAACACCTCTTTCAGCAAAATCTTCGATAAACGATATCTAAAACAACAGAGGCGGGGGGGATAGGAAATAGGGGGTAACCGTCGTCACCAATTAATTAGGTTTATGGTGAAAATTAATTTTTCCTAATTAGGATGAGGTGGCTATCATCAATAATTACGATGATTTAGATACAAAATAACCGTTGTTTGGTTATTAATAGATGATGGATGATGGCTGAAGGTATAGTTGATGATAGTGTTGATGACTACAATTTGTTTTCCATTTTCTCGTTGGCCACGATATCCTGTATCTCGCTGTAGGCATAGTCTAGATGGTTAATCAGGTCCCTAGACGATGAAATCATTATTCAAAGTCTTGGCAAGCATTGAGTTGGGCGGGTTGATGTATGGACGTTTCCCTTGGTTTCATAGATGAATGATGTATTGTTAGGATAACAATAGAGTTTAGCAATTAACTAATGAGTTACCCTGGTACCGTCGCCCTCCACCATGATATACCCATCGTTAGTGGTAGTTACCACCAGGTGAGACGATTGATTGATACCGGTGATTTTATCGCAAAGTCGAGCCTCGGATTTTTAAGAATTGTCATAGGCCAACCCGCATTTATCTTTGTGGATAAATGTATGGCGTTTATTACCAATTTGGTGTCATGTTGACGACGACGACGTCGACATCGCTAACGGGGGGGAATAAAGCCGTTTTGGGATTATCCGGGGATAGTATCATTATATTCATTATTTGCTGGTTATTTGTTATCCACCCATTCATCATATTGCTTACGTTTTGCAAGGACATCGATGAAATCTCGTCTCAGGTCAATTTCTTGCCAATCATGAACTCCTAACAACTTCTTTTGGGCAAATGCTTCCTTTTGATCGATTGGTTGTAAGAAATCATATTCTGATTTGATGACTTTGCCTTCAACCAGGAGTCTAGGTTCATTTTTCACCAGGGAGATGGCGCCAATGACGACTAAGATGACGCCAACGATGACTTCAAGGGTGATATCCCCAGGGATTGATGTAATGGTGTTGGAAGATATATAGTTATGTTCATAAGCCAGGTAGCCTCCATGGGCGACGAGTAAGGTGCCGATCAAGTAGTACATGTGGATAAGTTTGCGGTATCGATGTTTAGTGCGACTGATAAAAAGGTGTGGATAAAAATAGTGGGAAAACACAATACAAAAGGAACAATAAAACGATAGGGGGTTTGTGACGATTGAACCCCCAGAATAGAGTTTCCCTTAGATTTTGGGGGAAGGGGGTTTTTTTTTTTTTTTTTTTGTAAAAAAATCATTTAATCACATGATTTGCTAGGTTTCGAACAATTGCCACAATTTTTTTGTGATTAAAGTTCGTTTTTCGATCAAAAATTCCCGGGATTAACGGAGTCAATCGACAAGTGAATAAAACCTAAAAAATTAAAATAAATAGTTAGCAACAATGGCAACTGGGGAAATAAATAAATCGACCAATGTTTCAAAAATAATATTTCTTATAAAAATAGTCACCCCAAATTTGTTTCTATCGTACTTACTACCGTTGCTTGTCGGAGCCCCGCCCTGCGATTTCTCTGGGTCAACGAAGCCGCTCACCGATAGCTACCTAATTAACGCGACCCTTAATTAAATCCACTACCATTCATGACTCCTCAACCGACATCCGATGTCGATTGTGATAATGAAAGTGGCGGCGGCAACACCCATAAGAGTAGCTTACACCAGGTACCGTTGAATGTCGACATGAATGAAGCTTTAGACCAGTTGCTAGCTAATGAAGCCGACAAAGTGGGGAGTGACAAACAATCAAAGGGAGGGGGTACCGATGACGCGGTTGTTAATGGCAATGGATCAGTTAATGATAAACAAGAGGATGGAGAGGAAGTCGATGATTCATCTCATGTCAATGGTCAAGTTAATGGCAATGTCAATGGTAAGGGGGACGCCAATAAAGGTGATGGTGGTACTGACACGACAACAACTGCTACGACAAAGAATGTGAAGAGTGATGAGTCATTTAAAGGTCAAGGAGTAAAAGAGGGAGTGAAAGGGGGATTTAAGGGGTCTAAGGAGGGCTCCAAGGAGGGGTCTAAGGAGGAGGACACAAAGGAGGGGTCTAAGGAGGATGTCAAGGAAGACCCTAAGGAGGACCCCAAGAAAGACCCTAAGGAAGACCCTAAGGAAGACCCTAAGGAAGACCCTAAAGAGAATGGATCCAAGGTGGATGTCAAAGAGGACGACTCCAAGAAGGATGTCAAGGAAGACCCTAAGGAAGACCCCAAAGAAGACCCCAAAGAAAACTCCAAGCAAAATGCTAAAGATATCAATGACCCTAATAATACCGAGAAACCAACCATCGCTAATGGTACATCATCCCCACCAACCCCATTTAATTACCCTTCTCATCTTACCAGTACCGACGCCAAAATCATCCAACACGTTTATTCCATCACCAAGATTGAAAACATCCTCGACAACATAGAAACAGCTAAATCCATCCCCATCACCGATGCCGACGTCTATAAAGTGATTCTTTTACCTTACCTTGGTTGTCTTTCTGCCGGTGTATTCTATATTGCCGATGGCCTGTTATCTCCAAGAGTAGACTTTGTATCTCGATACAAACTCTTTAAACTGACTCCGCCACCAGCAATTAATGAGAAACATTTCAATCATATCCCCTATGATCATCAAGATTCATCGGTGGTGCCAGTTGATGATCTTCCACTGGAACTGATGGCTCAGAAATGTGTTCATTTATATGAAGGGTTGTTAAAGTTGACGGTTGCTGCTTATAAGAAACGGCTAGCCCTGCAAAATGTCAATGCCAATTATATTGCCGTGATTAAGAAACTCATTTCCGTCCAACCCACCGATTTCGATTGCGCTCCCGCCGATCTATTCACCTTGGACATGAAACCAAGTTATTTGGGTGATGATACCTTAATTGAGGCATTATTAATCGATACTGATATCAAGGTGGTATTGGCGGCATGTTCGGGAGTTAAACAAACGTTGGCAAGAATCACCCCTCGAGTCAATTTCTATAAAACGTCTCATGGTCAACCTCCAGCGCAAGCCCTTTGGGAAGTGATTGGTCTCACCATTAGATTAAATGATTTATACACTCTGGTGAGACGAATTGGCCGCCAAGTCCTCAATGCCAATCATATCCATTTGACCGACCAAAAATTCTTATTCCAACTGAAAAATGGACCTTATTTACGTCATGTCCTCTCCAAAGTGGAAACGATCTTTAACGGGAACCGAAAGAACGGAACATTGGTGGCAACATTAACCCGAGTGTTCATGAGACAACTGACCACCGCCGGCTTTGTCAATGATCAGAAAACGGTGAGGGATTTTGCTAATTTCTTGAGTCAAGGGTTATTCTCCATTGATCAAGCCATCCATGCCTTGGAAGACTTTGTCGTCAATTGGACAAATGCCGAAATCCGATTCAGAAGCGCTTATAATTTGCCCCGTTCGCTTTTACTTGAAATTAGTCAAGAACAATTACCAAAGAAAGAGGTATCGCCGGCAAAGGATTCGGGGAAAAAGCCAAAGGAGATCCCCGATTTAGCTCCGCCATCATTATCGAAAATTGGCGGCAGTCAATCACCAAGAAGTCTGCGGTCGCTGCTGGTATCTTCAGTGACATCTACCAGTTCGCTTCGGACACCAAGAAAGCCATCAATTGTGGCACCGGTTTCACCTAACAATCAAAGTCCAAGCCAGGCGCTTGGTCGGACCAATAGTTCCCAACTGTTATCGTCGCTCGGCACTAATCATTTAACGGTACCCGCCCCGACTAGAGCTCGGTCCAATTCTCTGCCTACTCAACCACCACAGAATGCAGCTACCCTGGGGGCAGCTGCTGCACTTAAAGTGGCAAGACTGCCTTCACTTAAGCGGAGTCCCGGAACCGCCGTTAGTCCCACCCCGCAAAGAACGGCGTCAGTTTATGCTCAAAGCAATAAGAATGTCCAAAAACAATTATTGGCGGTGGCAGAAGAAACGCCGCTGGTACAACAACTGCAATCGGCCAAGGCCGCCGCCGCCGTCACCCGACTTTCCGCTCAACAACGGTTACAACAACATTTGAAACAAGCACTGAAGCTGGGAGCGTTGATGACTCAACAACGGGAAGTATTAGTGCCGGTGTCATATGATCCCGCTAACCCTGGAGAGATTCAACTCCGGAGGGAACGATCCCAACCAGAACCACCGATCGAAGTACTTCCTAACCCATTGGTGCTGTCTCTTCCTCCAGGAGGGGTACCATCATTATCATTACCACCGCTGGTGATGCCCGAATACAATCAACCGACCTTCTTAGGTAAACCCACCCCTAGAGACGTCCAGACCCGACGGAATACCGTGAGAAATACCAAGATGATCGTTGATGACTCTCCGCCGCCTCCCGTGGTGTCGTTATCAGTAACCTTGGACCCTAGCCAAAACGGAGACGTCCGCAAACAAGTAAGATTCACTGGGGTCCCCGAATGGCTGGAAGAAGAAGATATGCCCACCAATTATGCCCTGAAGATTCTTCGGAATTTTGCCGTGGTTAGACCGCTGGTGAATGTCCACCAAGCGTTTAGAAAGAAGGAGTACTTGTTGAAGAGAGAAGAGAGTATTCAATGGCGGAACCAATTACACCAACAGTAGGCAGAGGAGCGGATATATGCATATATAATGACAATGTACGAATAATCGCTCCCGATATGAATCGCTCCGATAACTCCCTCCGATATAATCGCGTGCGAACCACCCACGCGTCTGATCTATCTCATGGGATGTGGTTCCCACAAACCCAGGTCCAAGCTATCCATGAAGAAGTGTGTGCCCAAGAAAGAGAACTGCAACGACAGACAAACCTTATTAGTGCCCTCCAATGCTTTGCCAACCTGGATTTACCCCCACTTCTCCCGGCGCCATTGAAACGGAAACCCCGTAGCAAACCTCGAGATAAACAACCCCCTATCAACCGGCCCAAGAGACAAAAGAAACAACCAAATACCTTAAGTTCACTAGCAGTGGCAAAATACTCCAATGGACACCCTTCAGCCAAGCCGCCAACCCCATTACAACAACAGATTACTGATTTCATCGAACTGAGTCTACGATGTAATCAACAAGCAGATACGGTGGCAAGGTATATGAGTAATCATCTTGTTGATCGTCATGATTTCACCATTGCCATTAGTCAACTCCGACTACGATTCCCTCAACTCCATCCAAAGTATAAACGAAGTCTTCGTCTGATTACCCTGAAGATGATGGGAGTGGATGAACCCCCAGTACTGCAAGTGGTTACCCGAATCGAATATGATGATGATAGTTATCCATTGAATCAATTATTTATTGCTAGTACCGATTGTACTAGTCTATGGGAAAAGTCGGCCGAAGGACCCCAATTGACCACCGATGATATCTTATGGCTTTATGACTTAGAAAGTGATGAAGAAGATCAACATCAAGATAGTGATCTGGATTATTCTAGAGAGAATCTGATGGCAGGAGTGGTGATTTTAACTCAAGATAATGGTAATGATGTTGATCATGTTAGTGATTCGGAACCGGAAGATGAACCATTAAAGTTTGACCCAGGATTCCGACCATTAATCAGTTTTCACCAACCTCAGATTGAATTACCCATTGTTGAACTGATAATTGATGATTCTTACCGAGACCCAAGCCATCAATTACCACTGAGGTCACTGATAGAGATTGGATCGGTGAGTAAGTTACTCGTACCCGAATCATCCAATCTTGATCGGCTATTACAAGCAGACGTGGCGGTTATCCAAGATTCTCAAGCAGATGTGGCGGTTATCCAAGATTCTCAAGCAGATGTGGCGTTTATCCAAAGTCAAAGCGATGTGGCATTTATCCAAAGTCAAAGTGATGTCGAAATGTTTCTGACAGCACGAGAAGACTGGCTAAAATCCCAATTGATTAATGAAGTCCAGGTACCTCTGAGTAGTCCTTTGGATCGACCTCAACCTCAATTTGATGATTTTATCACCAGTACTCAGGCGCCAATGACGACGACGACTATCACAGGAGAAGGATTCCCTTATGGCCATTGGCAAATGACTCCATACACCTTTGAATCAACCCCAGTGACTTATGGTGAAGATACCATTGAAGACTCTGATAGTGAGCCATTGATGGAAATCAAAATCATGTCGGTATCAAACGTTATCCAGGTACCACTGTCTCCCTAACCTTTATGAGTTAATGATTAATGATTATGTATTAATATTATTACATCCATCGGACCATGACTAATCATCGTCATGGCTATCATCCCGGCTCTTAACCTCCTTCTTAAGTCTAATGAGTTGATGAAGTTTAGCACCTCGTCTTAAATCACCATCGATCTCATGGTCAAGTTCAAACTCCATTTCATCTAAATTAGTCGGAGGTTGTAGCCTGAACCCCGGACGAGTGATTTTCTTCCATCGAGGATATAAATCCTCTTCCTTATCTTCCAAATCTTCTTCTTTAGGACATTGACATCGACACCCCACTTTAGCACCATCATTACTACCATCGTTATTAAGAGGACAATGAACCAAATCGGAGTGTTGATAACCAATATCCCGGAAATAATGAGCTTCATCAAGTCGAAGCATAAACCCCAATGCCAACAGTTTAACTGGAGCATCTCCCCATCGTTCTTTCCAAAATCCATTCACCAGATTGATATGATCATAATAACGTTTATATTCGGCCAGGGTGAATAAATCCACCCGAGAAATCTCGAAATTCGTCCAGAAATGTCCCCAATTATATTCATGACCATTCATGCGATCTTCTCGAAGGATTGGATGTTTTTCACTGCGACGATTCATCTCTTTAATCAATGATTTAAACTTGGAGATATCGGGGGATTCAAGTTGGAGGAACCGTTTATACAAGAGTTGCATCCTCATATCTTCTCTAACTTGATGGTAATTCCCTTTGAATTGACTAGCATCCCATCGATTCAGTGGCAGCACCATTTTATGGTCATCATTATCATCCACCATAAATAAATACCACATCCGTTCATCAACAGGAGTGACACCATTCTTTTTCATATAATAATCCACCTCTCGATATAACCCAGGTAAAGTATAGAACAAATCCTTCATCACCACATTAAACCCATACTTTTTATTATTATTCGCCATTTCAACGAATGGATCATAGGTGATATCACAAAAGAACTTGACATCGGGTTCAACTCGCCAATACCATTCCAATTGAGATACTCGAGGATGAAGGTAGAAATTATAGGAATAATACCGACACATTTGATGATATGATTTCATATTCCCATAAAGTATACCTCGATCACCTTGTTGATTAATCCATTCATCAAATTCTTGTTGCCAAATATCATTAGGAAATTGCCAATGTTCAGCCGGGATAGTATCAAAGGTAATTGAAGCCGCCGCCCCTGAAACTCGTTGTTTAAATTCGGGAGTAAATGGTTCATCATTGAGTAAGATCCAAGGATAATTATACCACTGATTAAAATGGGTTTCCAACGACTTAATACTTGAAAGGACCCCATCAATATCACTATTACGGGCTAACATGATCAAAGCAGCATTCTTTCGTGGCTCACTGACTTTTGGTTGGGGATTACACCCCCGGACAAACACATCGTCGATTGGAGACGAAAGGTCTTGATATCGAAAGGAAGGCTTACCATTTGAAAACACACGAAAGATCACCGTTAATATGATGGTAAAAGACACCAAGGATATCACGGAGAACCCCACTTTCTTCCGGGTCATTCCAATTTGGGGGTGGACACTTGTTTTTTGTTTTAGTGGGTGAGAGAGATGTGTTTGTCCTACAGTGGTGGGGAGGGGCAGGGCTACAAACTGGGGACTTGCCCCCCCCCCCCCCGGTTGATGATAAAGCATGAGGAGTTCCGAGGGTGGACGACAATGGAAATAAAGTTGGTGACTTCGAGATCATGGGGCTATGTCATATTCATTTGATCAAATAATTAGTAATCTCATGGTTGACACAAATGCTAATGATCACGTGAACTTTGTCTTGTGGACCATCCGGGTCCTCGGAAATGGTCATTGTTCTGATGTGGCTGGCGGGGGAAGTTTGCCTGCACATTATCCTCATCATCATTATCGTCGTATTATTGATTTAGTTTTTCGAATAAATCTTTTTTTCATATACAGGTATACAGGTATGATCCCACGTGACCTATCCCACGTGACATAGCTAAACATTAAAAATAATCATATTCGATATTGTTTGTCTTCATACAAACACCATTAACGGGATATTCATCAATCCCAGGTTGAGTACTTTGACCAGCATCACATTGATAAAACAATCTTGCCCCATCTCGTTTTCTCCAATCGGTACCAGGACTCCCATTACCATTTTTACAACCAAGGGTACATAACACATTGATTGGAGTAGTAATGACACTAACACCTTTAGAAAGGGCATCAGCAACGATCTCCGCCCCCGTAATTGATAATAACTTGGTGATCACCGATGCCCCGGTACTAGCATAACTCAAACTCTTTTTAAACAGTGGGTTACACAAATTACAAATGCCATCAGCATATTCCAGGGAAAGAGTCACTTGAAATGATACCGTACTACCTAATTGAGTGAGTAAATCAATCAGCCATTGTTCGGGAACATTAAATTGCCACATATCCCGGGAATTACATTGCCAATTCGCCAGCAGTTGCTTAGGATCCATGTCATAACAATAATGACGAGCTTCAATGGCGCCATTCATGGTTGCTTGGAAAGTAACCTTGACGAAATTCCAAATATCTTCAAGAGATTCGCCATTATTAGCATTGATTTTAAGATCGGAAAATTCCGCCTTAACTTTAAGTCTGTTTGCTTCGATACTACCTTCTTTCCAACTATAGGAATCACCAGCATCGATATCAGGACTATGAACATAGGTCTTTTCCGTACAACTACCTTTAGGACATACCTGATCCATGATATCAAGTAATCGACCAACAAAGTTCTTATTCCCCAACCGGATATAATTACCACTAATACCAATCTTCATATAATGAGGACTTTCAATCTCATTAACTCGTTGGTATTTGGTCCCTTGGTCAATGATACTAATATAATAGCCAAGATCAGGTTTATTATCAAAGCCAAACACTTGTTTAACTTGGACACATTGATTAGCAATTTCATAAGCAGTTTTCAAAATATCATAACAGCGAACGTTACTATCTTGACCAGTAAGTTCAACCGCCATTTGTAATCCATTGACAGAATAAAGTGCCAATCCATCTCCACCATAAGTTAAAGAATTGGATGAATCCTTACAAAAGGCATTAGTCCAACCCTCAATCAATAATTTGGTATTATCACCATTGGTCCATCCAAGATCTTTAGTCAGTTGAGGAATATCTCCACCTTCACATCGAGTCCATCCATGAACTTGATGGAATAAACTAAACAATAAAAGGGCAACTAATGAATGAATCATAGTGGTGAAGTAAGGAGATTCAAGGGGAGGGTTATTGG
Source organism: Diutina ranongensis (nom. inval.) (assembly GCA_030569815.1). NCBI lineage: Eukaryota > Fungi > Ascomycota > Pichiomycetes > Serinales > Debaryomycetaceae > Diutina > Diutina ranongensis (nom. inval.). Next base: position 15,106 of record JAJMLP010000123.1, read on the forward strand.
TTTAAATAGTTGAATTTTTCATCGAATATTATTATTCGTATTGACAAGCAGGGCATCCATGGTATGTAAACTATAAATAAAGATGAATGAAATATCCGTGGAATATCAGCATATCTATTACATATAAATAGGTGGAATCACCGGCACAACAAATCACTGGTACAAATAGATATCCCCACTACCATTAGTAGATAGGGTAAATACTAGTTGGAAACCCCTAAAACCTAGACTTATTCACGGTAATATAACATTCCATAACCATTAATTTGCCAAGCAATTATACTCCCACTTTTACAACCATGTTTATTAGCGGTTAATTGATGGTCTAGATCAACAACAATTATTTTGACTGGCTCGCGTTCTCTGCAAGGTACCGGAGGATTGAAATATTTCCCTGCCTTAAACGCCATCGGTGACTATGAAAAAATAATGGACGATTCAAGTTATCATCGACAAAACATCAATATTATCATATCATCATATTAAGATGAAGGTAAACATCAATAAAGCGAAGTTGCTACCCCCGCCAATGGAAACCACGGTTCACATTAAATCAAAACAAACATATGAGGTAATGATACTTTGAATACGATGGTGACGATGGCAATACGAGAGTATCCCGGGCATTAACCACCTCGACGCCTTCATGGCGCCATTACTTCAAACCAAGTTCATGTCTATCATCTATAACTGACTATCAAAGCCTAATAAATACCCCTAAAACAACTTGTCCAACCCATTGCGACACAATTCAACCCCCAAAAACGTGGCGGCATTGGCAGGGAATGACCGACACAACGCAGGACCAACCCCAGGGAAGAACCCTTTGATACCCCCCTTGCTATAAATTTGCTTAAATGCTTGAGCCATCAGCAATTTAGTCGTCAGAGCTTGTTGTAATGACTTGACGGTATCAACGGGGAATACGGTAACCCACATGGCAACCCCAGCAAAACCCCCAGCAGTACAAATGGCTCCCAATGACATTTCTCCCTTTTTCAGTAACTTTTCCTTCAAAATTTCATAAGTGGCAAAATAAACCGCCGACCCAGGACCATCCCGTAATAACGTAGCAGCAGTACCCTTGTATACCGAGGCAATCCCCCCCTTCTTATATACATCCTTGGCCGTTTGCAACATCAGCTTGTTCAGAGCTTCAACTTGCATGACAACCTTAAGCCGTTCAACGGGAGCAGCAATGGCAGTAGTAGGAATGGCAGAAATAAACCCAGCAGTAGAAATTTCAGCAATGGAGAAATCTTGAGGCTTCTTCCCTCCAGTAGCTGAACTAACAATGTTCTTCCCCAAATCATACCCCCAGAAAGAAACAGCAAACATGGGAGTAACCCCAATCAAGGGAGGACCAACCCCCCGGTATAACCCAAGAGGACCATCCTTCTTAATTGAATCCTTTACACAGGTGATGGCCAGGTCATACATCCCCGTTTGTAATCTCACTTTAACAAGATCAAAGGGGTGACCAGTGAGCACGGCACACACCCCACCAAATCCCCCGGCAATGAATGATTTGATGTTATCAACTAAAGGGTTGGTAGCAATATCAACTACGCCTGAATCAACGTCTTCCATGTTTAGTTTATGATGGTGAAAATTTTGCGGGGGAGGAGGTGTCGTTATATATGCGAATTTCTTGCGGGGTCGCCTCGTGCGTAGTAAGGTTAAGAGATTTTTTATTTTTATTTTTTTTTTGTTTTTATCAACGATATATTTTAATCAGAATTGATGAGAGTCGGTCAATTGGTAAACAAAAATGACAGGAAATTAGAGGTAGTAAATTGAATTAAAGTTTAATCAAAAAAAAAACTTGTTTTCGGATGATGATTCCTGGGTAATTGCCGAAATTAAATTTTATTTTTACCCCAATCCTCGGTAACCATCATCATTATCGTTAGCCTCGGCTACTAGGTGATCTTGATCAACACAATTTGGTATCGCTGTGATCCCATGCGTCAACCATTGATTTTTCTTGCATGTGGAATTGTCTCAGTGCAACTGTCATTGGCCACACATTTACTAAATGTTAATTGGGCATATGACTATTGTGGTGAGGCATGTGACGTTAACCCTCGGGCAAATAATACCGAGGACCATTAGATATATCATCACAAAAATTGTTTTAGGTAAACAATGCCACACCACCCCCACAAGAAAAAAAATTCTTGGGACTAACGGAAAATATGTTGGTGAATGTTTGGGTTGACGCCCGTTTTATTACCATGGTGCATTATCATTACCTTTCAACCAATAAGAATTAACCCCCAATGTCAATTAAGGAAATTATCATCGGTGGTTCGGATACCCGGTTATTTCAAACGTGCTTACGGAGTCGGAGGTCATCGCCGGAGTAGGCAACCACAGATGATGAATTGTGGGGTAATGCCGAAAGGCCAAGTCTATTGAGTTTAACTATATATCATATCCAATTGATCATTCATGCAAATTGACCAAGATGAGCCTTGGTTTCATCATCAATTTGCCCCATCACTTGATTCCAGCCATCGCCGGCCAATAATTGATGATATTGTTGTAATAATTGACTAAAGCGATGACCAAGCAGTTGAGGAGGGTCCATATAATTGCCCATGCATGACAACAACATCGCCACATTTTTGCGTCCATTAACCAGTGATAACCCGCCAAGACCATTGTCGGGATTTTTCTCGATAATATTGATCATACCAACAAACGCCAGCTCTTTTTCTTCATTCTCCAATACGTACATGATGTGAGTACACCATTGGACGATAAATTCGGGGAGACGGACCACCACTTGATCGGAATAGTAAATCCCCATTCTACCAACACAAATGGCACAATTCTCCAATACTGTGGTTTGACTATCATTGGCATCCATCACTGGTAAGATCAAATCGAGCATATTCGCCAAATATGGAGTGAATTCTCCATGGGTAAGCCTCATGACAATTTCACCAAGGGCCCAAATGGCATTGTTATGCACGCCGATGGTTTCCCAGCTTCGGTTATGAATCTCCTTGCCGATATGAGATATGATTGGTTCCAAATGAGGACCAATGGTATTTGCCAATACATGAATGGCCATATCTCCTAAAAGAGCATATGCCAGTTGTCGGACTTCTGCCAGGTGATGATCAAAGCATACCATCACCAAATCCATTAACAGTACACTACCATTAGTAACTGAGGTACCATTGGATAAAAGCTCACCCAGATGATCACCAAACCCTTGAACCAAGCCATCAATCAAATCCAATGACGTGATCATCATATTAACTTCGGGAGGATCGATCAGAGCATCGGTATGACATTGTTGTTCCAAAAATACACAATTGGAAAGGATCTTCATCGCTCGTTGATATACGGGGATGGCATAAGGGACAAACTTATCCGCCAAAGTGGCGGCCACCACCCCCATACATTCAAGTAATGGCCATAAATCAACGTCATCATCACTCATCGTTTGCCATTTTTGTAATAATGGCGGCATTAACGTCTCAATATGCTCAGGAGTGGCAATGGCATCATATCCCATCAGTTCAACAAACGTTTGTACACAATCATACAACACAATCATATTCTTGCGTTGGTATTGTTGGAAACACCGAGCAAAGTGATGAAGTAATGGTCCAATGAATGGGTAAAGTAATTGGGGGTCACATGCCTCGATGAATATCGCCAACGCCAGACATGCCAGTTCTTGAACCACTTTCTTAGGGTCCAATCCACAAGTGACCACCGCCTCAAATGTCGGATGGAAATATTGCAGATATTCCCCACCATCTTTAGCAGCATCACATACCCAATCAGCATATCTCAGTAATGTCCAGCATGAGATTTGTCTGACCCTAGTTTGAGGATCAGTCATTCGTTCCACCAAAAATGGGATTAATTCAACAAGACTATCACTAGCACATTCAGTACATGGAGCACTCATAGCCCCAAAGGCAAGAATGGCAGCTTCTCTTACTGGCCATTGATTATCCACCAATCGTTGTTGTAATAATGGTAATGCCAGCGCCAATACTTCTCGAGGGAACTTTGTCAGTAAAGCATCAAGAGTCAGCGCCGAACACTTACGTAATGACCATTGTTCCATATCATCATCATCTTCATCATCACTATCATCATCACTATCATCCTTTCTGCTCTTAAGGGTATGTTCCTTCAGTTTAGCTTGAGTGGGCTTAATATCTTGATCCCGATCAGCTTGGCCACTATCATCTCGTTCATCTTCCATTTCCATCATCATGATATCTTCTTCCGAGTATACCATCGATTGTAATATCGTAGGGATCACCGTTTCCATATTAGGAGTATAATTGATCAGACCATCTTCAATGGCTAATGCCAACAGTAACATAAATTCACACCCTTCTAATGCCACCAGATCATCATCATCATCACCATGATTAGCCATCAAATGAATACAATAATCCACTACTCCCAGTAAATGAGGAAGCATCTTATCAGGACGTTGCTCCAAGATCAACAGGAACAGCTTACACACGTTTTTACGGACATCACCATTGGTATCTTGAGCATTCAGAAATAACAGTTGAAGATAATCATCCAAATGAGCAATCAACAGTTGAGGTTTCCCCGGGATGAATTCATTGATACAAGCGATGGCTTGAGCCCGGATATTCAGTTTGGAATTAGTGGTTAATGTCAATAATTGAGGCACCATTGAATCGACGGGACGATGACCATTATATTCCCTTTCCAACTTAAAATATGAATCTTCACAGATTCGAACAAGCGAGGCCATAGCAGCATCCAGAGCCAGGGGATTAGCTTCAGAAGTAGCAAGAACAAATAATTGACCTAAAGCATCGGGCCAACCATCGACACCTGCTTGAGAAAACAACGCGGTGATGATATTGGCGGTAATCCGAGTCACCAACCGATCATCCAGTAATAACCCTTGGATGACATTAGCAGTAAGATAAGGACGAGGTCGACTTTTCTTAAGAATGGTATTCTTAAGATTCAGCCCCGCCGCTGCTCGAACATCCGATCTCGCCAGGGGATCCATCAAGATATAAAAGAGGTAATTTTCAAGTTCATCAAGGTGCAGGGCTTGAGCCAAGGCATCATTAGCTTGTGCCCGTTCTTGATTATTGGCCAGTAATGTCCCAGCAAAGATATGCTTCAATTGTTCGACGCTGGCGGCGTCGGGTTCCCATGTTACCATCGTGGGGATCTTGGATGAAAATGTCTTCGCGAGGTTGATGAGTGAG
>JAJMLP010000124.1:0-20133 GCA_030569815.1 Diutina ranongensis (nom. inval.)
AGTGGGTGTAAACATAACCATAATAGGCTAATTTCGTATGATATAAATGGTTTTACCTCATTGGGTCGCATTAACATCATACCATTGATTATCAGATGGTTAAGTACGATTTGGTTCCTGGAATTTAATCTAGGCGACATAACACAGTGATCAATGATGTTGATTGGTGGATTGGAAGTAGAGGGGGGAAGGGAGGGAGGGGAAGGGAATAATATTAAGGCAGTCTAGGGAAAGCATAGGGTATACCCGCAAGCCACAGTAGCCTTGGCATATGAAAAAATAATCGAGGACCATCTTAAACACGACGTGTGTTAATGTTTTTGGAATATAACCATTTCATAGGAATCATCAAAAATTGTACCAACTCAAAAACTACTTTTAATTATTGGGAATCGATATATGTGAAATTAATGGGTGGCTGATAATATGCACTCCCGCTATCTACACTCACTCGCTCCACCTAAGCACTACACATACACCAGTTTATGTCCCTCTTCTTTAAAGCACCATTGGATATAGAAATCCGACTCGATGAAGATAATGAAAGAAAGTATACCGAAATAAAGTCTCGTCAAGGTGGTCGGATCGAACGATTCCCCGTTTATCATGATGGCGATCTGGTAAAAGGGGTGGTGACGATACGTCCTCGAGAGGGGAAACGAGTGGAACATATGGGGATTAAAGTCCAATTGATTGGTCAAATTGAAACTAATACTGATGGAGTGAAAACCCTGGAATTCCTTACCATGGGTAAAGAGCTTGCGGCGCCATCAATTATTGATCATGAACAACCATTCCCCTTTGAATTCAAAAACGTGGAAAAACCTTATGAAAGTTATCGAGGTAAGAATGCAAAGCTTCGGTATTTTGTTAGGGTGATTGTATCTCGAAAACTGAATCAAGAATTAACTAAGGAAAAAGAACTTTGGGTATATTCATCAACAGTTCAACCTCCCATTGGTAGTGGCGACAATGATGATCAAGTGAAACTGGTAAAGATGGATGTGGGGATTGAGGAATGTTTGCATATTGAATTTGAATATTCCAAGCTGCGATTTAGTTTAAAGGATGTCATCCATGGTCGGATCTTTTTCCAATTAGTTCGACTTAAAATTAAACATATGGAATTACTGTTGGTTCGTCGAGAGGTGGTTGGAGCTCCTCCAAATCAAATTACTGATACTGAAACCCTTGTTCGATATGAATTGATGGATGGAGCTCCAGTTAAAGGAGAAACCATCCCATTAAGATTATATTTGGCAGGGTTTGATTTAACACCAACTTATCGTGATGTCAATAAGACATTTAGTTCTCGAACTTATTTGTCATTAGTATTGATTGATGAAGATGCTCGTCGGTATTTTAAACAGAGTGAAATCATCCTCTACCGGGAGTAAGTTTTAACATAATACATAATTCATTTCTAACATCTATATCTATTTGGTTAATTTGGTCCATCTATTGGTGAGCCAAGAGCCAACATTCCAAATTGATGGTGAATCAAGTTCAAGATGAGCTTGTTGGGCTTCAATTGATTCAGGAGAATCATTATCTCCTTTCCATTTCCACCAATTAACCCATTTAAATCCAGTATCTTCACTAACTTCTTCAACTGCTGGTTGAAGACCAACCCCCATATGATTACCCCAAACACTCAGAGCAAATAACTTGGTGATTTGCCATGATGATACTCCAGTATTATCAAGGAAACTCTTAGTTTCAATCACATCACATCCTTTTACTGGAATTTTACCTTTAAACCGATCTTCAATCCAATTAATCACCATAGGGGCCCCAGTAACAATCCCCCATACATGACTAGAACTATTATCAAGATGGAATTCTAACAGTTTAATCCCCATCTTACACCACCGATGAAACATCGTTTCTGAATCATGATAACTGATGATTTCATCACTCTTGGCATGATATAATAAAACCGGTACTTTAGGGTATTTCGAATGCTTATCTAAGGCCATTGTATGTTCTTTAAAAATGTCTTGAACTGTCTTCAGATTCATCACTTCTAATCCATCCTTAGCATAAGCATTTTTACCACTAAAGAACAGCTTATACCGGAATCTAAGGATATTGGGTACCATACAACTCGATTGAGTCTTGATCATTTGATTATAATGATCTGGAGAGAGTTGATCTCGTAATAATTCATCCATTTCAGGGTATTGTTTGGCCAAACCTCCAACTGTCAATGCCACTAACCCAGCAAATTTGGTTCCTTCATTATGAAGAGCCACCAGGGAGAAATTAGATACCATGCCTCCCATGGCAGCACCAACGATAGTTTTAATTAAATCAGGAGCATATTTAGGTAAAATCCCCAGAGCCCATTTGGTTGGGATTGATCCTCCAGAATAACCCCACATCACCACCTTTGCCTTTGGATTAATCCCAGTAATAGCTTCACTATGCTTAATCACCCCCCGAATCAGATCTAATACTACCATCCCTGATTGTTTACCACCAGGCCACCATCCTTGATCAGTTTCATGATCAGGTAATACCACATACATCCCCTTTTTCAATGCCAATTGTAAAGTGGCCATTTCCAATTGATTATACACCGTCAGCATCAGCAGTCCCGAAAGAACAGCATACAGAGGGGCACAATTAGGATCAGAAGTATCTTGAGCCATTTGAAAGAATACCACTTGATCCAGATGACCTCCATGAGGTTTAATCACGGTATTAATCACCGAAATCGCTTCCCCCAGTTTCGTTTGCGATCGAACCATCACTTGCCATGAAGATTCCACTTCCATGGCAAAATAAATCAGTCTGATTTGATGAGGAGCATCTCGAGTTTTCACCACTTGTCCTAACCGATATTGACTAAGGTTAGATGGTGGTTGATACCATGGATCAGATAATGGAGGTAATACCCCATATACCGTGGTGAAAATAACCGTTAATAGCCATACTAGAGACCACAGCATATCGTCAACTTATTAATTATTACCTATGTAATCAATTATCCATTGAAATTTTTCTCCTCTCATGTGATACATCCGAGGTCGCCGCTCGAGGTCGCCCGCGGGGTTTAAGGCAGGAACTCACGTTCACCACATTTTGATAAAATCAACCCCCTGTAAGTTCAGGGGTATCGTCACCTGCATAGAATTTAGCTAAAAGGTTTTGGGATAATAATTGTCCCACCAGGGACCGTTTCTTGAACACTTTTTGAAGGAATCGAAGGAAAAAATCAATCAGGACGTTGGTACTCAGACCGACGTTTTTACCAAAGTAATGACCTCCAGTTCTCACCAACAGTTCCCAAGTTTCCTTTGTGGCACCGGGATACCTTAAAAATGATAGTTTCAGTAATTTAGCACAGCCTGCAACCGCAGGGACATGAGAAAACCGATCATTAATCCAAGTAATGGCTAAGGGAACTCCCAGTACCACTCCTACCATATGATCAGAGGTATAATCCAGAACAAATTCCAACAGACCAATTCCTCGATCACACCATTGATCAACGACTTTTTCCACATCCAGATGGGGTAAAATCTCATCATTATATCCATGATATAATAAGATGGGGATTTCCGGCATTGGTTGCAGTGAATTGCCACCAATGGAGTTTTCTTCAAATACTTGACGAAAAAGATGATTTTTAAAAACGTTCCAGCCATCTTTAACCCAAGGATTTTTACCCGAGAAAAACTTTGTCCGAAGATACAAAAGCATATTAGGGAAAAAGCATCGATCGAGCAGTTGGATGAATTTTTGATAATGATGGGACAGCATCTGTTGTTTTAATAACGCATTAAATTGGGGATAAGTCTTTGCAAACCCTCCCATGGCCACGGCGATGACTCCAGCAAATGTCAGACCATCATTTTTGATTGCTGCCGAAGTAATATTGGTAAGCACCCCTCCAGCAATTGCCCCAATGAGGTTTTTAGTTAAATCAGGAGCATATTGACGTTGAATCATCAGCGCCCATAATGTGGGGATGGCTCCACCAGAATACCCCCACATCACCACCTCAGCATCTTTTTTAATCCCGGTATCCTTACCCAGGTTTAATACTCCTCGAATCAGATCTAAAGTGGCATGTCCTCCAGCATTACCACTTGGGAATTGACTATCAACTTGACCATGATCCGGTACAATCACCGTCCACCCCTTTTCAAGACATAATTGCACGAATAATACCTCCAATTGACTGGATACTGACATCATCAGCGCCCCTTCCAACATCGCAATCGATGGTTGACATTCATCACTCGACAGATCAATAAACATTTGATACAGCACGATTTTCGATAAATCAGAATTATAGGGCTCAATCACCAGCGTCACCACCGCCCCCGGATATCCAAATTGATCGGTGGTCCGGATCATGATTTGCCATGACGTTTGAACATCAATTCCAAAGTAAATGTTTCTTAATGAATAAGGCGTGGGTCTGATCCGTAAGATATCCCCAGGTTTGGCCAGCTGATACCCTGCAGGAGGGGTATAAAAATGGTCTTTACTGGGGACAAGAGGACGGATCCGTTGTTGGATTGCCATCACTGACATTGTCCACCATAATAACCATGTAAATAATAACGTCGCCATGGGTAAGTGGCCGATGATTAATCTTTTCCCTATTGATTAAACCCCGCCATTTCCCCAGTGCTGCAGTTTGCTTGTCAGTGAATAATCACATGCTTGTTCAACATTATGTAGCGTTGGTGCAATTGTGTAAAAAAAAGCAATAACATCGGTGCCGCAAAAAGTTTCAATTACATTGTAGTAAAATAGGTTAAATGTTAAAATGCAATGAGGGATCTAACGTCAGATCACGTGCCGGGATTACCCCGGGGTTGAAATACCCTAGTAACAACCGATAGGAGGCGATGGCGTTGAGCCGATGCCGACCACCGCAGGTAACCCCCCCCACGCCACGCAACGCTAATTCTTAACCAAACTGTGGCGGGGGTGGTCGGATCTTTTGCCGATGATTCAACCTCAACTCAACTGCATCACACGTGCTCTCATCTAATTTGATGAAAATTTTGACGCATGGCAGCACAACAAACTTAAGGTATAAATATACGCGTAGTCCCACCGCCACGAGATTTTCTTTAGTGTTCTCCTTGAGATAATGACTGCCCAACAACCTGAAAGATTCTTGTTCACTTCTGAATCCGTCGGTGAAGGTCACCCTGATAAGATTTGTGACCAAGTGTCCGATGCCATCTTGGATGCTTGTCTTGCCGTTGATCCCTTGTCCAAGGTTGCTTGTGAAACCGCTGCTAAGACTGGGATGATCATGGTATTTGGTGAAATCACCACCAAGGCTCAATTGGATTACCAAAAGATCATTCGGGACACCATTAAGCACATTGGTTACGACCACTCGGAAAAGGGGTTTGACTACAAGACCTGTAACGTGTTGGTTGCCATTGAACAACAATCTCCTGATATTGCCCAAGGGTTGCATTACGAAAAGGCTCTTGAAGAATTGGGGGCTGGTGATCAAGGGATTATGTTTGGTTACGCCACCGATGAAACCGAAGAAAAGTTGCCCTTGACCATCTTATTGGCTCACAAGCTTAACGCTGCTTTGGCTGCTGCTAGACGTGATGGTTCTTTGGCTTGGTTGAGACCTGATACCAAGACTCAAGTCACCGTTGAATACGAAAACCAAGGTGGGGCCGTTAAGCCTTTGAGAGTTGACACTGTGGTTATTTCTACTCAACACGCCGATGAAATCTCTACTGATGATCTTAGAAAGGAAATTCTTAACAAGATTATCAAGGAAGTCATCCCCGCTGAATTGTTGGATGAAAAGACCATTTACCACATTCAACCTTCAGGAAGATTCGTCATTGGTGGTCCTCAAGGGGATGCTGGGTTGACCGGGAGAAAGATTATCGTTGATACTTATGGTGGGTGGGGTGCTCACGGGGGTGGGGCCTTTTCTGGTAAGGATTTCTCCAAGGTTGATAGATCTGCTGCTTATGCTGCTAGATGGGTTGCTAAGTCTTTGGTTAACGCTGGTCTTGCCAAGAGAGCTTTGGTTCAATTCTCTTATGCCATTGGTGTCGCTGAACCTTTGTCTATTCACGTTGATACTTATGGCACTTCGGAAAAGACTTCTGAAGAATTGGTTGAAATCATCAAGAACAACTTTGACTTGAGACCTGGTGTCATTGTCAAGGAATTGAACTTGGCTAGACCTATTTACTTCAAGACTGCTTCTTATGGTCATTTTACCAACCAAGAAAACCCTTGGGAACAACCCAAGACCTTGAAGTTTTAAGGAATCCTTGGTGGTAATCAGCAACCCGTAATGATTAATGTAATGACTCATTAGTTAACGCTCAACTCGTTAACTTTTAAATTGATGAAGATAAGAAGGAAAAACGAAAAAAAAACCAGAAAATGAAAAAAAAAAAGAATTTACGGAAAAGATTATGTTGTCATGTTTGCTTTTGTTGTAACGTATTTATTGCATTAATTGGGGTCCTCAACGGACATGGTTAGGTATATACTGTAATAATAATTATCAGTAACAGGTGTAGGCTATACGAGAGAGTATCGTTGTATACGACAGAGTATAGTTGTATACGACAGAGTATAGTTGTATACGACAGAGTATAGTTGTATACGACCCGAGGATGATCCATAGAGGCGAAGTACCGACGGTGATAACCTAACTAATGATTCGATTCGTTCATTTCAGATGTGGGACCAAAGGATAAGGCGCTTATGGTACGATGTACGTTAAACCTTGCATGGTGGGGTCGGCGATAGACCATGAGGCATCTAACGGTGACAGTGTTTCATTTTTATTTCTTGGTATACAGATATCCTTGGAATTGATAGTTTTCCAAGGATATATCAATCTTAATATATGAGATGATAAAGTGTATAGTAATTGGTTATGTAATCATTATGAGGTGAGTATCTTCATCTACTCCTTCATCTACTCCTTCATCTACTCCTTCACCTACTCCCTCTACTCCTTCTAATCCGTCTATTCCGTCTATTCCGCCTATTCCATCTTGTCTTCTACTCCGTCTACTCCGTCCATAACAATGCACGTCATTATCCGGGGAAATCACTTTGTACCGTTCATCCCCACCATCCCCACACCTTCCGGATATGATGCATTATCATCTGCGATAACCAGTCACATGCTAACCATATAATGACATCGACTCCCTCGTTGATTAATCATCGATAATGACGATGGAATCAGCATCTGCCACCGCAGTGAGCTCAGCTAATAGCTCTCACGTACAACTCCCGGAATTGAAATCAGAGAATTGTTATTTACACCAATTACAAGCCAGTGGTAAATATCAATATTACCTTGATAAATATCAATCAAATGATAATAATGTCGCTCGGACGATCAAGGATCGTCTTTATCCTAATTTCACTGGCCATACCTTAATGGGACCAAATAAGATTAACCTTCGGACAACGATGTATATCATCGATGATTATTGGTTAACTGATCATCAAGGGGATATTAATCAAGGGGAAATCACCAAGGATAATTATCTGGTGACATTTTTCAATTTAGGTAATGGATTAACTGGTCATCCTGGTATTATCCATGGGGGGTGTTTAGCAACGTTACTCGATGAATTGACATGTCGAATTGCTTTTCAAAACTTCCAACTGAAAAAGGGGGTCACTGCCAATTTAAATATTAATTATCGGAAGCCAACGGTGATGGAATCATATGTGATGATCAAATGTCTGATTTCTGAGAAACAAGGGCGTAAATGTTGGGTAAAAGGCGAAGTCTATGCCGTTGGTGATTTACTGGAAGATAAATTGATAGAAACAAGGGATAATTTGTTGGCAGAATGTACTGTATTGGTTGTTGAACCAAAATGGGTTGATCAATTAGGTGAAGGCCATCATAGTTGACTGGGAATTTGGTAAATTTTGACTCGGGTCAAGAGTCCCCAGCAACCCCTCACTTTTTCCCTCCTATATTATTGTTAGCTATATATACCGGACTCCTCCGATTGCCGTGGCCGATTATATAACGTCAACTTCATCCGTTATCAATGTTAAGAAATCAATTAAGATCTGTCACGAAAATGTCTCAAAGATTTTCATCTTCAATCACTCCTGTAAGTACCGCCGATACCGGTCCGGTCGACAACACCAAAATTTTGTTACTAACCATTGGTTTAGGTGAAAACTACTACGGCTCCTCCTCCAGCAGCTCTGTACTCTCAAGCAGTTAAAGTCAATGGATTCATCTATGTTTCGGGTCAAATCCCTTATACTGCTGAAAACAAACCTCTTGAAAATTCATCAGTGGAAGCTGCTGCTGAACAAGTGATTGAAAATGTCAAGAACATCTTGGAAGCGTCCAATTCCGACTTGAACCATATCGTCAAGAATACCATCTTTTTAACCGATATGGATCATCAATTCCCCCTTTTCAATGGTGTCTATGGTAAGTATTTTAACGCTAATACTCATTTGCCTGCTCGGTCGTGTGTCGCCGTTAAGCAATTACCATTAGGAGTATTATTAGAAATGGAATCGATTGCCGTTGAAAAAAATGATTCGAAATTGTAATAAATGGATATATATTTGATTAATATTTAATTCACTTTTGACTTATTGCCGTTTCTCTTGGTTAATAATCTCCAACATTGATATACTCCTCCCCATAGTAATCCAAATGGAGTCCAGGTGATCAATGTCCACCATTTTGATGGTTGTAATTGATTAACCACTTGAGCCACTTGTTGTTTAAGGTCATCAACACTTCCATTATTATCAATGACGATATCTGCTTTTGAATTTCGTACTTCCATTGGCATTTGACTATCGATTCGTTTTTGGATATCTTGAGATGATAATTCCGGGTTCCGAGCTTGAAGACGTTGAGTTTGAATATCATGATTTGCCAGGACTGAAATGGTAATTCCACAAAGTTGATCAAGTCCTGCTTCAAATAATAATGGCACATCAAGAATCACCATTGATTTCATCGTGAGATAACTAGTGACGATTTGCCATAAGATTTCTCTTCGAACAGCAGGATGAGTAATCCCATTTAATACTTTAAGTCGTTGAGGATTACCAAATACTGCTTTCCCCAATTGTCCTCGATTTAATGACCCATCATCATTGATTAACCCTTCGACATCAGCAAACGCTGCCACGATCTTGCGGTACCCTGGTTGTCCCGGTTGAACCACTTGACGAGCAATAATATCAGCATCAATAATGGTGATTCCATGTTGTTGTTGTAATTGTTTAGATACAGTGGACTTGCCCAGGGCGATCCCACCAGTGAGTCCAACGATAAGCATGGAATTAAAGACTATGTGCGCGAGATGATTATATTAATGATGATTAATCCAATTGTTGACGAGGATGAGAAGATTCACTCTTAACCATTGGTAAATTAATATCTGTATATACCTTATTAGCATATGTCCATCCTGGACCCATACTTCGATAAGCTCGATACCAATCATAACCATATTCTTTGTTCCCCCAACCATGACAGATGAAATCCATCACCAAAGCTAATTTCATCTCTAATGATACTTGACGATAAGCTTGAGATTGACATGGTAATGGATAAAGACCATTTGGTTGATGATGTGGTGGTATCAGTTGCCATTGATCACAAATGACTTTTAATGGTCGAGAATCATCGATGGTATCGATTTGATGATGATAATATTCAGCAAAGATTCTTCTAGAATATCTTCGACGAATAATATATCTCATTGTTTTCCATTGCTGACACCAATTACTAGATGGTTGGATTGGTTCCATCTCAAGGTCGAGAACTCCTAATGGTTTACCAAAATATGCAAAATAAATGATTTCATCATAAATATCCACTTGGAACTCTTCTAATTTGGGTTTACTATTGACATAGGCCCCCAATTTATCTTTAATGATCTCCCAAGGGTAAAGTCCCAGTCCGACAAATGGATTGAATTCTTGACCATTACGCTTATTATATTCGACATGTTCATAGCCTTTCCAAATACGAAGTTCTTGTTGATATAATCTTGGATCAGGATGATTGATTTTATCGAGTTCTGATGGTGAAAGACGGACTCGGTTGTGGAACCCTGAACTTGGAGATTTTGAATTGAACACCTTATTGAGAAGAGCGGCTCCAACCACTGGTTTGGGTTTAGTATGATAACTAATAGGTGGTAATGATGTCTTAATTGGTGCCAGCCATTGTAGATCAATTGGTTTTAAACATTGTTTAAGTGTGGGGGGCATCCTAGTGATGGTTATATGTTCCGCACCATTTGCTCGACCTCGATGAACGATGTATGATGCACGGTAATAAAAATGGCATACTGGGAGTGATTATTAGAGATGATGTAGTTACCGATTAAATAGTATATTAGTGATTTCATCCTTTTAAAATTGCTTGCATTGCTGTCAATCATTACCATCCTAGGACACAATGATGATGGCTCGCACCCGACCTAGCCGCACTTGGAGTTTATTCGTGTCAACTACCACCACCTATCATATTAACCATGGGGAAAGCAGTATCTAAATTATCAAAGGATGACCTTAAATGGCTTCGGCTGGCCACCTATTTCGATAAACGAGAACTTCAACAATGGTACAAGGGGTTTCTTCGCGATTGTCCCCTGGGACAACTCCTGGAAGAAGAGTTTGCCAAAGTATTCAAACAATTCTTCCCCTTTGGTGACCCGGTGGATTATTGTCATTATCTATTTAAAGCATTTGATGCTGATGATTCCAAATACGTTGATTTTAAAGAGTTTATCATCGCTTTATCCATCACTCTGAGAGGTACTCAAGAACAAAAGATTGCTTGGACATTTAACATGTATGACCATAACAAAACGGGTAAACTTAATTATATTGATATTCTTCGGGTGATTCAAGCGGTTTATAAGATGGTGGGACCGATGATTACTCTCCCTGCTGATGAAGGCACTCCTGAAGCTCGAACGGAAAAGTTCTTTATCTTATTAAATAAAGATCCTGAAAGTGATACCATTGATAAAGAAGATTTTAAAAAATTAAGTAAACTTGACCCTCTGGTGGTTAATGCTCTTAATGCTTATGAGGGATGGGTATAACTAATGAATTAATGATGATTACATAGATTAATGATGATAATAATTATAATAATAATAACTTGCTAGCTCTATCTTGGGCAATATCACACATGGCATTAAATGCTTGTTTGCGTTCATCAACGATATCTCCTTTGGCAATACGACGCTTCATTTCAGTGATAATCTCCTCCCTAGGACGTCCATTGACAAAACAAACAAATCGAAGTCCAGGAAAGGTCTCTTCATATTGATCATTAAGTTCAATCAACTTTTGTCTCTCTTCAACACTTCCTTGAAGGGATTTTTGTTCAGCACTCAGATGCTCACTTAAATTGGTAGTGGCCACTTTGGACGATCCTCCTAATCGAGGATGGGCACTAATGATTTGATTAACTTGAGGATCAATGGTTCCATTGGCTTCAGCTTTATCTAAAAACGTCAATAATTGTTGACGACACCCTTCAATAAACTCATGATAACTGTGATATTGATTGGGACATACCGTAGTGATAAGCAACAGTGATAACGTTGGTTCCCGTTCAAATAAATTGGCTAAAAGGTCTTGTTGTTCATTGGTAGTCAATTTATTCACTTGACTAATTTCAGGAAGGGTATAGGCCATAATTAATTATATCAATGAAACCTTAACCCATTTTAGGGTTTTCTTTCGGCATTTTCCGGACATTGGGCCGCGACGCAGGCAGGGTCCCCCCACCCCTCAGGGAGTGCATATTACCCGTGTTACCATTAACATGACAACGGCGGTAGCATGATAACCCCGATGAGGTCGAGTGATAAACCCGAGGACCGGTGGCAATAACCCCGAAGCAAACTCGAGAACCAACCCAGATTAAGGTTGAATATTACAAACGCATGTAACATATGTGTACGGCACCAATTGGTGAAAAAATAACCCTCCTGTTCAACTTACGAGTTGTTTTAACCCTGGGGCCAGCAGGAAACCTCGTGTCTTCAATTCCAGGTATTTGTTACCAAAAATCCATTATGGGATATGCATAGAACCGTATCAGAGAATCATTCAACCAGGCAGGCAGTTGCAGTTGTCGAGATTCCCTGGTACCATTGTCTATATCCTTCTAATTGGGGGGTAAATCTCATCTCATTAATCTTCATTAAGATAGGCGAGCGGGTGACCCCTGTCAATTGGAGTCACTCAAAGGTTGGTTACCTTAATTCATATGTTGGGCAACTCAATGCATTGCATTGGGAATCTATTACAACGCCTAGTTATCTGTGAATTGGATTGCATGAATCCCAATGCCATGCAGTTTCAAAAATACCTCGTAATTGGCGAGGATAATGATTACAACATCTAGGGGTTACCCCTTACATCTTCGTAGTATCCCTCCTCCTCCCATCAATTGAAAAAATTTGGGAAATATTGTCTATTTGATGGTTTCCCATTTGGTATTACCTGCATATAATCCAAACGACGCCAACCAGAGATGATTAATGAATTATTTATTAAATGTCAATTAACGTCTTTACCCATACCAATTCGTAATGTTAATACCCGATCTTCAAGGAACTCAGCATAGTCTCGAACTCCCAACTTTTGACTGCGGGCAGCAATTTGAGAATCAGAAAACCGATAATCACTCAAGAGTAGCATCGTATTATAATCAAACTGAAGGTTATTCAGGGTGGCAAATAGATTAAGTCGTTCGATATTACGACTAAATGCCATCATATCCATCAGTTCATCGGTTCTCGTCAAAAATGCATAGGTATTATTATTGGTTGGAGTATCGCTAGTCTTTCGGGGATAATGCATCGGGCGAATCAACGTCTTATTAAACTTTTTGATGGGGATCTCTTGGGCAGTGGTAATCGCCCGCAGTTGGAACCGATTGGCTTTCACCGATGATGGGTATGGTTCACTCCAATTCATATGATGATGATATAG
The DNA here is from genome assembly GCA_030569815.1 of Diutina ranongensis (nom. inval.). Taxonomy (NCBI): domain Eukaryota; kingdom Fungi; phylum Ascomycota; class Pichiomycetes; order Serinales; family Debaryomycetaceae; genus Diutina; species Diutina ranongensis (nom. inval.). The sequence goes on from JAJMLP010000124.1 coordinate 13,000, forward strand.
GGCATAGCGATGACGGAAAAACGTCAATAATCTCATCGAGTAGTAATTGTGTTTTTGGAGAAATTCACTAATATCCCATTTAAAGTATTGACAGTGGTAATAGGTGCCTCCATATGGGGTCATCACATCTTTTTTGGAAATAAACCCCGTCAGTGGTGCCATGAATGAAGTGATGAACATCGCTTTCGTCATGGGGAAGATTGCTTCCAACGCTGCTGCCGTTGCCATATAATAAGCATATAACGTCGCCAGGATATCGGCGATAAACTTGTCCTCATCCGAAGCATCTTCCCCCAACTTGGGATCAAACGACATCGCCCTCGATGGGTAAAGATGTTGCCAAGTCTTTAAAATGTCCCATACCGATTGGAAATCATAAACAATGATGGTATCGGTGTTTCTTTTCGTTTGTACCGGGAACACCGTCGGCATCAATTTGCCAGTAATGAAATGAATAAGATTTTGGTATTCATACTTTAATTGAGCAAACGTCAAGATGTTCTTACCATCAAACCTTTGACCAATCGATGAATCAAGATAAATGAATTCCAATGCTTGGAGGTTATCTTTTAATTCTTCAACAAAATTGGGGGGGTACAGTGGTACTCGAGTATCACTAATATTGGTGGCAATGTTGGAAATCAAATAATCCATGGTGGCATCGGATGAAACGTATTGATATTGAGCCTCCAGTTGACTAGCATACTTGGCAATCCCCAGAAACATCACTGCCCATGTTTCTTGTAAAAGATAAAAGTCTTCGAGGGGGATATCGGCGGTGGCCAGGATTAAAAGCAGCGAATGGCCAATCAGGTTCATGATGTTCTTGATATATTCATGATCGGAGAACTGCAGCATTGTCAGCGAGATTAATCTTGCTTGAGTATAGATTTGTCGAAGGATATCCTTGCGGAGGCTAATCTCTCGTTTCGCCAAGTATTGATGAAGATGATGATAATTAATATTCGCTTGATAACTCAGAAAGTATACCAGCCGGCCCTTGGCAACATTCATAATTGTAGTTAATCCAAGATAAACAATTGTCCCCCATGCCAATTGTTTATTCACCATATGAGGGTTAAATAACCAATCACAAAAATGGTCAAGGATGGAAATCTTCCCCTGGACGATTTCATGAGTCAAATCGGGTTGGTTTTGTTCGGTATTATCAATGGCGCCTCGTCGCAGTTGTTGATGATGAATGACTTTGAATTTGTTAGGAAGGTAATAGCCTCCAGGTAAGATATTCCCCAAGGGAAGGGTTTGATATTGAGGTTGTTGAAGTGGGGGTTGAGGAGGTAAGGGATGGAAATTAACCGGTGCCATAAACTCCCGGGTGACATACATGGCTTTTTGCATGGCAAGTTTCGTCACTTCTTGTACCGGCATCCCTGATGGAATATGAGTAGGAATGAAAGGGATTAACGTCGAGGTTATTTGAGGAGAATTATCCACTTGAGGGATGATTTCTGGTGGAGACATTTTATCATCACCCAATTCGATATCTTTGCCATCGACATGAGAGTATCGAATTCGAGAATAACAAAATTTTGGTTTTGGTTGGGGTAACGATGCTAATTCATAAACAAACTCAATCAGACCACCATCACCCAAGTCACAAGGTTTAATCGCTTTGGAAGAAGTGGGTTCATTGGTGGCACCTGCCCCCAGTACTGCTGGTAACCGATAATCATGGTTCAAGAGCTTGTTTTGCAGTGACCGTAATGAATGAGTCAATCTAATCCTTTGAATCTCTGAAGGAGATAACAGTAGATACAGACAAACTTCACGTTTACCACGAGCACATTTGCCACACTGAGGAAGGGTTTCATCGCAGCGGATCTTCTTTCGTTTGCAATTGAGACAACCTAACTTTGAGTTGGTATGTTTCCGGCGAGAAGCCGAAGGGAGCTTGTGGCCCTGGCTGCTCATTCATGGGGAGAGACCTTCGTGGATCTGCTGGGGAATATATATCGGGTGAGAGCGTGCAGGTCAACTGGTTTAGTTCTCATGAGGCATGAGCTTGGCAGGATAAATAATACCAAGGTCGCAAATTGGCCAGGGCCCATGGCGTTTGGATCGAGGTGGAAAAAATACCTGCAGAAGGTTTAAACCTTAATCGGTTACGAAATTTTTCCAAAGGGAATATTCACAGGAGAATTTGGGGGGGGGGGGGGCAAGTCGATGGTAAATCCCCGCCGGAGGTTATTCCGGTATCAGTGAGCCATCACCTTTATAATTGAATTTTTTCATGTATAATTACATCGGGGGGTGCAGCCAACCACCACTTCCATCACCAATGGGATTAACGCCACTCAACTAGGCATTTACGACTTGGGGTAACATCAAAGGATGCCGGGGTTATTTTCGTAATCCATCAAAGTTACTACATGATATCATGCTCTCGTACAGATGGTGGGTCAAAATAATGATATATTTTCTACCACTTGAATGGTCAGGGGAACCTTGGCTTATTGTCATCCTTTTGGCTGCAACGGAATTAATAAATAAGGTGAAACGTCGCCATTGTCTTCATTGGTGCCTGAATGATGATTACCCTCGATTGATTTTATTATATGGTAACTGCAGGCGACCCCCCTCCTCCCCTCGTCCCCCCACCAACAATATAGCATGATCTTATTCTAAACCTAGTCTAGAAACTCAACAAACCCAATCGATGCATTCAGGGACACCTCGGCATTCGCTTGATTAGGTAATAGCCTCAACAATTAGCCACAAATGTAACCTGTATGATTATTTGCAGCACCTGGGGCAGTTGCATGGAATTGTTCCGACAAATATAACGCCGTCGATTGTTGACGGAAAACAATTGTGCCAACGGTAGTGGTCAAGTCAATGTCCCCCTCCAAAAAAAATTGATAAATTCTAATTCGACAGGATATGCCGATCTCGTAAATGTAAAAAACTAGTTAGCCTTCAAGCACCTTTGCACCCTCTACTAAGTTTACGGCTATGCAGACCGGGCCGACCGCTGGCCCAAGCATCCGCGAATTACTAAATTCAACCCCATGTACCCCATCCCCTCGATATTTACTACCCCGTGGGCCACCACTTGCTGGGATTAATTGTAACTGAATTGAGATTATGCCAAGTGGATGGTCGACTTCGTAAATGGATTTTTTATTTTATTTTTTTTAAAAAAACTGGATGGGTGGTGGGTTTTTTTTTTCCTTCAGCCGTTGATTTTTTAAAGTCCCGTGTTCGAAAATGGGTCCTCGTCGTTTCTTTTCTATGATTAGCAATGACCTAAATTTCATCGATCTCCTCTAATGATTTATTCATCGATGAATAGTAAAGAACCTTTGGATACGCCAAATATCCCCCTGAGACCACTGCTGACCCTGCTGGATATACTGTGTATGTCGATTACAGCAACAAAAGACGGTGTTGATGGCAACCCTGTGCATCACCATCCATGGATTTATCCAAAAATATATCAACGGCCAAGAATCGATGGTCAACAGAACCCCCTGGAATCAAGCTTTCGTCTGACAGTTGCCATGAAGGATGGCATCTTGGGGGATAACGTGATGGCATCGCTGGAAATCGCCACCATTGAACGATTATGGTTATTGGATAAGAAAGATTAGTTACAACCATTTAACATTTAACGATATCCCCTCGTAGTCAATCATTCTTGATTGATATTATCCTTTATACTAACATGCCCACCTGGTACACTCCCCCTCCTCTTCCTTTGCCTCTTCCCCATCAAAGTTAGACGCCAAACCCAATCCCTTATGCACCCTCATGTCATTGCCACATTGGCTTACAGTTTGTATCGTACGATGCAGCGATGTTTCACTAGTAGTAGTTACCGCCAACTTGAATATTATTTGATCAATGGTTTCAGTGATGATGCAATATTTACGTCATTGGGGGTTTCCCCCACATTGGAAGATGAATACCCCAGAGAACAATTATTGATATCCATTGTATCCTTGGTTAAAGCAATGTTATTGCCGTCACTTGCTTTTGGTACCGACGATTCCGGTGGCCGGAGACTTTAACCATTATATTGGGTGTGGTCACGTGACTCTACCCAAAAACCCTCCCTCATCTTAAATTAATATTCAAAGTATTGCAAATCTCTCCCCGACGATACCGGTGAACCAATGATGATGTCGGTTTCAAGAATCTCAAGAGTGTCAATTCGCAGAATCCCAAAGCAATTCCCTAGAGCTTTGGTTATCAATGGCTTAAGGGGGTTATCTCTGGATGCTAAGGAAGTTTATACCAAGCTCAGTGATGAAGCCGATCCTACCCGGCAAGATTTCTTCAAGTATACTTGGGGGTCATGGTTAACCAATGATAAATTGGAAAAGTCCCGTCGGGAAACCAAGTTTAGCATTGAAGGGTTATCATCTACTTTAGCCAATTTACAAGGTGATGCTGGGGTGTTGCCTCCTCGTCATGATAATGGTATCAATTGGATTGATTATAATGTTTTTGATATCTTAGGGGGTAAAGGGGGTAAGATTAAGACCATTGCTTCTATCCATGAAGGTAAACATCATCGGGTGTATAAGGTGAGTTTGGAAAATGCTAAGGAGTTTGTGTTACGGATTCCTTACAAGTTGGAACTGGAAGAAGCCATTGCCAATAAGATCAAGTCTGAAGCCGCCGTTCTTGACTTTTTACATTTAAAGTTGAATGCTCCCGTGCCTAGAGTGATTGCTTATGCTCCTGATAAGCAAAATGCCATTGGTTCACCATTTATGTTACAAGAATACATTGATGGGGATTTATTGATGAAGAAATGGCACCCATTGGCTGAAGATCTGGAAACGGTTAAACAAGACCTTAATAGTGTCATTAACCCCATTATTGATTTCCAAGACTTGATTAATAGTATCAAATTCACCAAGTATGGGTCCCTCTACTTCACCCAAGATTTACCCGTTGAATTCACCCTTGAACACCCTTATGAAGGTGAAACCGATGAAAACTTGAAGAACCGGTGGAAGATTGGTCCCCTGGTGGAAGAACAATATTCCAAGGGTAAACGTCATTTGCCTCAATCGGTAATTAACCAATATAATGGACCTTGGCCCATTGATCAACCTTCAAAGATCATGGCTGATTTGGCAGGGTTGGAATTGGAAAATGCTCAACATAAGTTGGCTAAGGTCGATGGTGATGCTGGTGGTATCGAAAACCAAGAAAACTTGAATGAACAAGTGACGACGTTTAAGCATCTCAATTCGATTGCTCCATTATTACTTGGTCCTAAGTCTCCTGCCATTTTGAACTTTAACGAACAATTCTCCCCCAGATTATATTTACCTGATTTGGATCCATTGAACGTGATTACTTCTCCTGGTAAGGATAGTGATGGTAAAGATATTACCAATTATACTTTCTTGGACTTTGAATATGCCACTATCAAGCCTTATATCTATCAAGCTTACCCTTCATTCATCGCTTATAATGGGGCAAAGATCTTTGATCTTAAACAAGATATTGAAGATTATGAATCAAGAGATGAATTGGAAAAGGCTCAATACCAGTACATGTATCATAAGACGAGAAATGAACTGTTATGGGAACATGCTCTTAACGATAAGAACCATGATTTGATTGCCATTGCTCTGCCTCATATTAAGAACTTGAAGCAACCTTATATTCAAACGCTTAATATCAACAATGATAAAGATCATTTATACGTTGATAATGCCATCTTCAATTTGCAACCAATGTGGAAAACTTATGTGGAAAATCAATTGACCAATACTGAAAACCCTGATTTCCCCGTGGATATCGATTTCAACTATAATGAAAAGATTAACCAACAATTGGAAGATTATCAACTCGAATTATCCACTCAACCTTTTGCTGCTACTGGAGGATGGGTTCCTCAAGATATGTTTGACAATTTGAAATCTCATGGTATCATCGTCGAAGATGCAAATGGCAACTACGAGATTAATACCGAAAAGGTATTACAAGACGATGACGTCAACGAATAAATTTAAGCAATATAAGTAACTATAAACGTGGATTAACTCCTACTATCTTTTACTACCATGCATGGGTGCATAAAAGGTTGCAAAATATGTATCCGAATCGGCCAGTGGGGGTGTCCACGCTTGTCACTGGCTATAATAAAAGAGTAGAGCCGACCCAGGAATGGGTATAAATAGCCAAGGATTCTCTCAATGTCTATCAATCAATTCATTCAATGCTTTCTTTATTGTTTTTAACTTCAATCGCCCTCGCCGCTGACGCTACCACCACCACTTATCCTACTGATTTTTCCACTTACCCTCAGGTGCCCAAGACCGCCACCATTAATGGGTTTGCTGATCCCATTTATACTGCAGTGGCTCCTTGTGCTCAAACTTGTTTACAACAAAATAAGGATACTGGTAATACTCCTTGTCCTTATTGGGATACTGGGTGTCTTTGCGTTATGCCTCAATTTGATAACCCAATCGCCGAGTGCTTCGCTACTGCATGTAAGGGAGAGGACGTATCTCAAGCAACCATGGCTGCTTATTCTGCTTGTGCTAAGGTTGGAGTAGGGGCACCTTATTGGATGATTGGTACTGCTCAACAATCGAGTTTGGCTGCTGCTGCTACTTCCACTTAGTTGTCTAGTATCGTTTTATATATAGATATGTTTCTTTTAGCCATTAGTTAATGAGATATATTATCTATATTCACAAGTACTTTCTCCCAACCTGTTTTACCTTGATATCAAACTCTGGAGAAGATAATGGCTGGTTAACGATATAAAAGGGGTTCATTAAGCATTTGACATAGAGTTCATTGACTTCATAAAAGAATTGCCTAATCAGGCCTTCATCACTCTTATCATAGACTAATACCAATCTAACATTACCTTGAGTGATATAGCCAGCGACGGAATATCCAGAAAACAGGTCGACTTTACCTAGGTAGAATTGATTGGCTGACCATTGTTGTTCTTCGATTAAATCGAGCAGGGAGTTGGCAATGAATGGAAGAAGTTCTCGAACATTGGTTGGGAATTGTCCCACTCCTCCTGACAGTTTAAAGCTGGAAAACTCTAATTCATAGAGGGGGGTATCGTTATTGCTTATGATGCTAAAGTAATACATTCATAAGTGGTGGGGAGGGGGGGGAGGAGAG
>JAJMLP010000125.1:0-19825 GCA_030569815.1 Diutina ranongensis (nom. inval.)
ACTCCTCCCCCCACCACACTCCCCCCTCTCATATTACCTCTCCCTTTCTTATCGCCTACTCCACAGATTGCCATACTCTCCCTCTGACTCACTCCCGCGCCGTATGCAAGCCTGCAGCCTTTAAAAAAAAAGAATATGGGGAAGGGTGAAAAATCTCATCATCAACACTACCATGTCAACAATGCTTAGAGCTCGTCGAATGCTCGCCACCAGAGCATTTGATGTTCCTGCTGAATACGTGCTGAGAACTCCTCCTTATCAAAAGTTATTGGCTAATCTTGGTAAGGTTCGGGATCAATTACCTGAAGCGAAATTGACCCTTGCTGAAAAGATCTTATACTCCCATTTGGTTGACCCTGAAGACCTGTTGGCCGGCGCTACCAATGTTGGGGATATTAGAGGTACTAGATACCTTAAATTGAACCCTGATAGAGTGGCAATGCAAGATGCTCTGGCACAAATGGCTCTTTTACAATTTATGACTTGTGGGATGAAGGAAACTGCTGTTCCCGCTTCTATTCATTGTGATCACTTAATTGTGGGTAAGGAAGGGGCTGAAGATGATTTAAAGGCTTCGATTGCCACCAATAAGGAAGTATTTGATTTCTTACAACTGTGTGGGGAAAAGTATGGGATTCAATTCTGGGGGCCTGGTTCGGGGATTATTCATCAAATCGTCCTTGAAAACTTTTCTGTCCCCGGGTTGATGATGTTGGGTACTGATTCTCATACTCCTAATGCTGGGGGGTTAGGGGCTATTGCCATTGGGGTTGGTGGTGCTGATGCCGTTGATGCTCTTACTGGTACTCCTTGGGAATTAAAGGCTCCTAAGGTGCTTGGGGTGAAATTAACTGGTCAATTGTCCGGGTGGTCTTCTCCTAAGGATGTCATCACCACTCTTGCTGGTATCCTTACCGTTAGAGGTGGTACTGGTTATATCGTCGAATACTTTGGTGAAGGGGTAGAAACTTTATCCTGTACTGGTATGGCCACCATTTGTAATATGGGGGCAGAAATCGGTGCCACCACCTCCACTTTCCCTTATCAAGAAGCTCATAGACGGTACCTTGTGCAAACTGGGCGGGGCCCAATTGCTGAAGCCGCCGATGTTGCTAAGGCTTCTGGATTCCTTGGTGCTGATGCCGGGGCCGAATATGATAAGGTGATTGAAATCAATTTGTCCGATCTTGAACCTCATGTCAACGGTCCCTTCACTCCCGATTTGTCTACCCCCATTTCTAAGTTTGGTGCTACCGCCGCCAAGGAAGGATGGCCTCTGACCATTCTGGCTGGGTTGATTGGGTCTTGTACCAACTCTTCTTACCAAGATATGTCAAGAGCGGCTCTGATTGTTCGTCAAGCTGCTGCTGCCGGCCTTAAGCCTAAGATCCCCTTTTTCGTCACCCCTGGTTCCGAATTGATTCGGGCCACCATTGAAAGAGATGGTTTGGTTAAGACTTTTGAAGAAAATGGTGCCATTGTCCTTGCCAATGCTTGTGGTCCTTGTATTGGTCAATGGGACCGGACTGACGTTGACAAGTCCCTGACCGAAGAAAACTCGATTTTCACTTCGTTCAACCGGAACTTCCGGGCAAGAAACGATGGTAACCGGAATACCATGAACTTTTTGACTTCTCCCGATGTTGTCACCGCCATGATCTACTCTGGTGATGCTAACTTCAACCCAGTCACTGATTCCATTAAGAAGGAAGATGGTAGTGAATTCAAGTTCACTGCTCCTCAAGGGGATGAATTGCCCGGTAATGGCTTCATCAAGGGTCGGTCTGAATTCTACCCTCACCCTCTGCCTCAACCTAAGCCTGAAACCAAGATTAATGTCCTGCCCTCATCTGATAGATTACAATTGTTGGAACCATTTGCTCCTTGGAATGGTGAAGAACTTGAAACCACCGTTTTGCTCAAGGTTGAAGGTAAATGTACCACCGATCACATTTCTGCCGCTGGGGTATGGTTGAAGTATAAGGGTCACTTGGAAAACATTTCCAACAATACCCTTATTGGTGCTGTTAATAAGGAAACTGGTGAAGTCAACAAGGCTTATGATTTGGATGGTACTGCTCATGGTATTCCCGAACTTATGATCAAATGGAATAATGAAAACCGTCCTTGGGTGGTTGTTGCTGAACATAACTATGGGGAAGGGTCTGCTAGAGAACATGCTGCCTTATCTCCTAGATTCTTGGGTGGTCAAGTGATTCTTGTTAAGCTGTTTGCTCGGATTCATGAAACTAACTTGAAGAAGCAAGGGATGTTGCCTCTTACCTTTGCCAATGAAGCTGATTACGATAAGATTTCTTCCGGGGACAAATTGCAAACCGTCAATTTGAAGGATATGTTGGCCAAGGAAGGGGATAATGGTGGTGAAATCACGGTGAAGGTTACCAAACGCGACGGGTCGTCGTTTGATATTCAATGTAAGCATACCATGTCCAAGGATCAAGTTGAATTTTTCAAGGCAGGGTCGGCGATTAACTACATTGGTAGCCAAAAGAAGTAGAGAGATATAGACTGTATCATAGATAATAACAACGATAGATTAACTAAACAATCTACTCCGTCGGGGGGAATGGCGTCAAGAACCCTTGTTCAATAAACGTATTATCACCGGTAACCCAAATCCGACAATCGCTTTGGTTATACTTTGCGGCACATTTACCTACCAGCGGGGTTGTGGACTTTGATAACTGTTTCTGGATGGTGTTACCATCGGCAATCACTTGACCAAATTCCGAAAGGGCATAAGGAGTACAATCATAGTCGAGGATATCATCACCAAGGGAATTATAAGGATACCATTCCAAGAATTGGTCATATTGCTTACCTAAGCCGCCATAACTAGAATCCAAGAGTAAAGTAGCGATATTCCATACATCACCGGTTGCTTCTTCAGTAACATCACAACTATAACGAGTATCACCATTATCAAGGGTTTCTAACTTGGTGACTTCGAATGTGTACCAAGTGTCATAGATAAAGTTTCTAGCTGGAGTAGAACAAGAACATCCCGACCCGCCATCGGCACCGCCAGAACATTGACCATAAGATTCACAATGAGCGCCGTCCCCGAATCCGGAGAACACAAATGTAGCGGTAGATGGAGATTTGGGTTGAACCCCCCAATAAACGACATTTAGATCATTGGTAGCCCAATTGACGGCGGCAAAGAACCCTGGGGTTTGGGTGGAATTCTTTGTAATTTTGATACTCGAGGTGACTGAATCCCAGCCAGTACTGGGAGCACTACCAAATGAAGAATATTGGTAGGCTTGGATGGCTCCGTGGCCCCAAACCACTGTGGTTAACACTAATAAGGAAAACACCGACTTGAACATCCTTGATAATTATATGTCGCTTGTGGGGGTTATATATAGTTTTTTTTGTGGGCGTTATCTCATCATTTTATTAGGAAATCGCCGATAAGTGGTACGGGCATTATCTATTAATGTAACCCAACCTTATTTGGGTTTGAGGCCGATTGGTCGGAATCAAGTTGGGGGAAAAGCGAAGTGGGTTAAAACGGTCGGCAGTTTGATGTCCGGTATTGTAATGTTATAAATAGGGGTAAACTGTGTACTAGTAAGGGTTTCTATCTTTGGCTAAAAGTTATTAATACCATACCAGGTGAGATCTGAACATCGTTCTATCCTAGCCTTGATTGATCGGTTTTAAAATTTAAAAAAAATTATAATACAAAAAAAAAAAAATAGATACTATTAATAAAACCTGCTGGACACTTACTAAAACTGAGTGAGGGTGATGGGCGCTATTTGGTGGGTCACCAAGTGACGCAAAACACGTAGCTGCCCTCACTATTAATTTTTCATTAATATTTTTTTTTATTTCAATGTCGATTTTTAAGATAATAGAAACGGACATCAAATGGTACACAATTAAAGAAAAGTTATATGGAAACTTACTATAGGTAGAACACGTGGTGGAGGTCTTCCTTTTTTAAAGGGCATCGACTCTTGGATCACAAAAAAAAGGATCAATTTTATTAAATATGGAATAACTCTGGAGATAGTACCAACTAGTTTCAAGGATACCAATCCCCCCTTTGAAACTACGCACAACTAGTGAGAGGTTCATATTAGCAATCACTTGAAAAAATGATGATGATCTTCACTTTTGTGTAATCTTCACAACAAGCATGGAATCCAAGATTACGAGGATGGATAATATTGGAAAGAATAGACAAACCCAATTTTGGGTAGTGGCTATATTAGTTACTACAGATAAAGAGTATGGCTTTAATTTCAATGAAACAAACATTACTAGTTACAATACTTATACATGTTCCTACTAATTTCTCTATGTAACAATTTTCCAAATTCCCTTGAATAGAATAAATGTTTTTTTTATTATAATAATGAAAAAAAAAAACTGGATAGAGTTTGTGGAAACTTATACACATATGGTAATAGTACCGACATGAAATATTTTGCTATTAATAAGGTTCCCCATGACGTGATGTGCCAAGAGATACGTTGGTATCTGATCTTGATCCTTTGCTAAACCTTATTCTATGATTCGTCGTTTTTATATAATTACTTGCCTTTTTTTTTTAATGTCTTGTTTTTTATTTACCTTGACACTTTGTCAAGAGAGGGTGGGGGTAAGGTCCATGAGAAGAAGCGGCAAAAAATATTTTACTAGTCAATAATTTTGTGACTGATTTAATTGACTGAAACTTGGATATTTGATAGCTAACATAAAGAAGTTTATAAATATTTTATTTTTACCTATGATGAAAGATTATTAGACCATTCTTCACATGATTTATTGGGTATTACCTTTGTTAGGTTAAGTAATTGTGCATGTCAAATCAGGCGATAACATTGCAAGCAAATGGTTGGCTCACAAAGACAATAGTAATTGACATTACTTCCTATTGTTAACCCCTATTGTCTAAAATTTAGTCAAAGTAATTGCTCATTAGTTATTTTCATGCGTTAAATAAACTTCTTACAAAAGATCGAAAAAAAAAAAAAATGAAGATTATAGGAAAGGCTGTCTTAAATTCGAGTGAATGACGTCATAACCTTTAGTATATCGAAATGATGCAACCATTTAAAAATTTACTATCAATCAATTTTATCAAGAAAAAAGTAGACAAAATAAAAAAGTTCGGTTAAACAACAATTATGATACCTTGAAGTTAACTTCAACTACAGTAGGATATTTGTTATGAATGTTTGCTATTTGTGACACAAGCGACCAGTTGCTACAACTTTTACCAGCACCAGTTAGTGACGTCTACGCACCTAACACCGAGGTGGACATTGAAATTACAATGTAGTATTACAGGGGTGATGATTGCATAAAATAATAGTAGCTAAATTTACATTCCACTTATTAGGGGAAATGGCCAATAAATGGTAGGTGTAAATTACTTGGTGGTAGTTATTTTTTTCCCCTTTCTTTTGTCGTATAAAACCAACCGGAGAAAGATGAAGATCACCGCGTCAAATTATTAAGGTTTAAAATTTTTTTAGTTTGATTTAAAACTTTTGTGTGCGCGATTACTCAATATTGTACTTTGTCACCTCCGACAGGGCATGAGACGGTAGTTGATGATTATCGCTACCGCTTCAGGAAGTAATACCTTCCAGAACTACCCTTACCACGTGAACAAAGACAACAAAATGGTATTGTTGCAAGCAAGTGAAAGAAATTGAGGTGATGATAAAAATAATTCTTTTTATAAAAATAAATCCTAGAGGATATTTATTATTATCTAATAAATAATCTAAGAAGATTGAGGAGGGAATGGAGTCAAATACCCTTGTTCAATAAAAGTATTGTTTCCCAGTACCCAAACCCGACCATCAGGTTGATTATACTTTGCAGCACATTTACCAACGCTAGGAGTTTTGGAATAACTATGGTCAATAGACGTGCCATCAGCACTAACGGCACCAAACTCAGCAAGACTATAAGGAGTACAATCCAAATCCGAAGTGGGTCCTTTCTGGGAATTATAAGGGTACCATTCTAAGAATTGAAAGTAGTAAGGGCCTAACCCACGATAGGATGCATCCAAGGTAAGAGTAGCAATATTCCAAGTCTTCCCAGTTGAAGTTTCAGTAACATTACAACTGTATTTAGTGTCACCATTAGCAAGGGTTTCCACTTTCTTAACGTGGAAGTTGTACCAAGTATCATATTCAAACTCCATAGGTTGAGTAGCACAAGAACAACCGTCACCACCATCGGCCCCACTAGAACAAGGATTGTTAGCTTCACAATAAGTACCATTACCAAACCCGGAGAACACGAAAGTGGCAGTATTTTCCGATTTAGGTTGAAGACCCCAGTAAACAACCTGGTCATTGTTAGCAAACCAATTCACCGAGGCATAGAACCCAGGAGTCTGGGTAGAATTTTTAGCAATCCTAATACTTGAATATACATCGTTCCACCCGGTCTTGGGAGTGACACCAGTTTTAAAGATACCATATTCACCTGCTTGGAGGGCAGCACCCAATACAGAGGAAATAAACACCAATAAAGGTAAGATGGTAACAATCATTGTTAATATCCAAAAGTCAACGAAATTGGTTTAATTTATAATCGGGGGGAGTTTTTGTGGGCGTTTGATCGCTCGGTAAAAGATGTATTGGATGTGAAGATCCTGAAAAATATCGAAATACTACTATTATTAAAATGGGGGAATATTTTATAGGTACGGGATCATTTTGATAAACATCGGTATTTTCCAAGGTAAACCATAGTTAGATGGGAGTCTATTTGGTAATCTTATAACATCTTAAATAATAATTTCTGGTTATTAAGGTTACGGTTTGTTCCAGATCATCATAAGATTTTTAGTTAAAATTATTGCCTCACCAGATCAATGAAGAACTACTGCATTTGGTACATCCACAAAAGTGAAAAGTTATTATTTAGTGTCCTCGGGTGGGTATTCCAATTGAGGGGTTGCTGTTTGTGACACCTTGGTGCCGTTGCCTCAAAGCTATAACCTCTAGCAATTGAGGATGAATGGTTGATGAGAGCCATGACAAGTAAAGAAAAAAAAAAGACTGTGTTTGGGCGTGGGGAGAAATAGAAAAAAATAAATTGGAAAATTGATATAATTCATTTTTTGTTTTCTTGCGACCCTCATGATGTAGTATTCATCTGGCACATGATTGCATAAAATAATTTCCCCCTAAGTTATGGAGGTTAACATTCGCCTACCACGGGCTAACCATGTGGTCACAACGTGGTATCAATAATTATAATGGTTATGAATTGTTCACTATTACTTTTTCATCAACCTTTTCTTTAATCTTCTTACATTAATTTATTAGTCATTACCATTAAAAAATAATTGTTTGACATTTTTTTAACAAGAATTAAAACTTTGACATCTATTAAAAACATAGACAATTATTGTAGTTGTCAATATTAAACAGTTTTATTCCAATATTAGTAATCCCCATGAAAACTTACAATAATTATCTCTCCTTAGTTTATGTTCGTAAATGCAAGAGAAGCACTCGATATTAGCATCGAAGGCGAGATATTTGCCATTAGGGTCTTGTTGAGGAAATGGTACCAGCTACCAATACTAATCGCCGACTTTGTGAATTTCATTAAAAGTTCTGAAAATTATCCCTCAAAATCTAACGAATTACTTTGTACAAAATTTCGGACGGGAATGGAATTGTTTTTTCGTGGTAACTTTAGGAATCTATTCCCTAACAATAGTTTGGTATTACCCGCACTTGAATGATGGAGCTAATAAGTACCACTCGCGGCTATGACATCGTACACTCATACTTTGATGTTTCGTTTGCAAGGATAGAGGACTGTAGCCAAATGGGTTAGAGATTACATTGATAAATGGTCTATAGTACGTGAATTACTAGACTTTTCTTTTTCCTCCTCAAACGTCTCAAACCAGATAACAATAATGAGGAGAATTTGGATGAAGTGGAAATTTGTGAAATATTAAATGACCGGTTGCCACGTGATTTCAATGAATCAAAAAGGTTACCTACTTCTATTATACCAAGGTCTCTATTCTACTGTCGTCCAAGCTCCAATCTAACCACTGTAATCAGTGTTTGAACCACAGTTGAAAATTCAACCGAAACAGAAGCCAGGAAGCGACGCCAATATTGGTGATGAACAATGGAAACACTTCTTTATCTTATTATGATGATAGTGATGCTTATTTGAAGAGCTACAGTGTTATATTGACCAATTCTCCCTGTGGTCCTAAGCAAAAACATGATCTCGAAAGTCTAGATTTTCTGCAAACCTATTGATCTCAACCCAATATTTATCCTTCTTGAATGAGTTAAACGCTTAAAGGATGTTAAGAAGGTCCAGCTTAGTTCTAGCACCCATTATTGTCATGTGGAGCCATTCTTAAACCCGCTGGGCCAAAACTTACTCGAGAAACAAAAATGAAGTTTACCGAAATAAGTTGGCAGTGTTACAAAATGACTCTTAATGCCTTCATAATATATAATAACATGGTAATCGAAAACTTAGTTTCGCCATCCCGTAATCAATTACGTCATCTATGTTGGTCTCTCACGACATCTTCTGGGAGGCGCGAGTGAAAAAACCCATGGTAAAGTAGATATTCCAATAGGATAAAAATGCGAAAATAGTACGGGATAAAAAGTTCACCTTCGTGCGAAAATTTTGTATCGCACAAAGGTTACTTCTATTGAGTTCGGACAGGAATTATGAAATATCCGAGGGCGAAGTCTTCCCTTAAAGTAATAAACACATGTGAAGTGTAAACATCTCTGTAAACAGGAATAACTAATGACTTACATTGCTAATATTAGTAAGTAGCAAATGAAATCTCATGGAATCATTCCCTCACTTCTAGTTTGTGTCCCCTTTTATAGAGGGTACAAAGATAATTGACATTCATTTCCAATAGAACTAATTACAAAACAGAAAAACATAGAGGGGATCCAATTGATAACCTAAGAAGATTGAGGAGGGAATGGCGTTAAATACCCTTGTTCAATAAAAGTATTGTTTCCCAGTACCCAAACCCGACCATCAGATTCATTATACTTCGCAGCACATTTACCAACGCTAGGAGTTTTGGAATGACTATGGTCAATAGACTTTCCATCAGCACTAACAGGTCCAAACTCAGCCTGACTATATGGAGTACAATAGAATTCCGAAGTGGGTCCCTTTAACACATTATAAGGGTACCATTCTAAGAATTGAGCGTAATAATAGCCTAAACCACCATAGGATGCATCCAAAGTAAGAGTAGCAATATTCCAAGTCTTCCCAGTTGAAGTTTCAGTAACATTACAACTGTATCTAGTATCCCCATTAGCAAGAGTTTCCAATTTCCATACATGGAAGTTGTACCAAATATCATATTCAAACTCCATAGGTTGAGTAGCACAAGAACAACCGTCACCACCATCAGCCCCTTTAGAACAAGGATTATTAGCTTCACAATAAGTACCATTACCAAACCCGGAGAACACGAAAGTGGCAGTATTTTCCGATTTAGGTTGAAGACCCCAATAAACAGTCTGTTTATTGTTAGTAAACCAATTCACGGATGCATAAAACCCAGGAGTCTTGGTGGAGTTCTTGGTAATCCTAATACTTGAGTAGATATCATCCCACCCCGTCTTGGGAGTATCAGCATTGGTAAAGTACCCGTATTCACTTGCTTGGAGGGCGCCCAATACTGAGGAAATGAACACGAATAATGGTAAGAGGGTAACCATCATTGTTAATGGCTACATATCAATAAATGGTATTCCTTTTATAATGGTGATAAGGTTTTGTGGGAGTTTGATATCTCGGTTAAAGATGGCTTTAATGATAAAATATCGAAATACAACTATTTAGTCGGCACAAGATCGTAATGATGAGTTCAGTGGTTACAAAGGAAACCTATAGCTCGTTTGGTTTGTATTATCGTTAATGATTTATTTGGTTGATTAGGGGTATAGGATTGTTTGACATCAAATATTATTATTTTGTAATCTCGGGTGGCTATTCCAATTGGGGGTTGCTGTTTGTGTCATTTCGTGCCGTTCCTCTAGCAATTGAGGATAATGGTTGATGATAGTGAGAGGGTTTAAAACCAAGTAAAGGAAAAAGAAGATGGGGAAAAAAGGACCAGGGGTCTGTGTTTAGTTCTTGTTAATACTCATAGTAGAATAGACATCATCCCACTCATCGTGTGGTTATAATAGAGGTACTCATACACTTGGAGGGCACCCAATGTCTAAAGATAAAAACACCAAAAGTGGTAAGATGGCAATTAACATGGTTAATATCGTCTATTAATGACATTTTTCTATGCCTTTTATAATCCTGACTCTGTTTTGTGGACATTATCTTTCACTAAAAAAAGTCTGTCCACATAACAATTGTTTTATTTATACAAATAAAGAAAGTTCCGTTGATGAAGACACAATTGCTAATTATTAATCATAATTTAAATTAACTTTTTATGAGAAGAAATATCGACGTTTTATTATTAGACAAAAAATAATAATCAAAGGTTGATGGAACTGGGGGATACGCCGGCGATGTATTCCTAACTAACGTAGGACGAGGTATCGTAGTATCACAAGAACTGTGTAAGAAAGGGTCAAACTCTGTGAACACTAAATTAGAGGTATTTGTTTTAATATAAGTTCCTCACAATTGTTGGTAACCTATTCCTACCATGATAGACCCCCATTAGTTTAGTTTTTTTTACTTTAATAGGTGTAATCTCCGGAGGATGATGTAAATGTCAAACATGTGGTGATCCAATGAGTGCGACAGTCCTCATTTCATTAAGACGCAAAAGGCGCATCGTCAATCGTATTGACGACTCACGAGGTTGAGGGTGGTGTCGGCTTAGATATCCTTAGGGGTATATAAGTGGGTTGGTCCGTAATGATTCTTTAAGCAGTTTTGACCTCCTAACAGGGAATAACTAAGAACATTCGGATTGGGACACCTTTATATAAGTGTTACGTAATAATCCGCACAGAGCTTCATAGTTTTCACCTCAAAACACACTCCCTTGCGCAGCTAATCCAGTTGAAGTAAACACATACAATAGTTCAGTAAAAGACGGAAGAATTGTGAACCTCATAAAGAGGGTAATAGAAAACACCCATTACTTTTGTTAACAATATTTAAACTTTTTAAAATTAAAGATTTTCAATATTCATGATTTTCAATCGATTTATTAGTAAAATTATTATGTTACCAAATTTATTGAAATATTTTTATACTTGTCATATTACATTAATAGCAATACGCTTACCCACAGATTTAAAAGATTATTTTTTGAATTTGCGAGTGGGCAATTGTGTCACTTTGGTGTAGTTACTTTGCCTTCATTGCTAGTGATTTAATTAACAAGAGTTATAGCTCTAAAGAAACATTTTTTATTAGTAAAGGGAAAAAGATAAATTATATTATCACAGAAAAAATATCGCCGTATCGGAAAATCGTAAATTTTAATGAGGTTAACTATTTTTTTATTGAGAAGTTAATTATATACGGTAGACCTTCTATTTATGGTAATTTTCATAAACTCTCCCAAATTTTGGTAAATGCATAATTAATGCCCGATACTGCCACCAGAGGTGATTACCTACCGATTCGATTGAAGACCCTGAAGAAGCGGTTTGAGTTAATAATGTCCTCTTCCGACTTTGTGATTTACATTGGTAATAAGGTGAATAAATTAGTGATGGTGGTGGTTGGTAGAAATAACTCGTCTTGTTGGGTTTAATTCTAGTATATAACTAGTTAACGATGAGCCACTCCCCAATCTAGGAAGACTTCGGAGGGAATGGAGTCAAATACCCTTGCTCAATGAAAACGTTGTAGCCGATTCTCCAAACACGAGCATCAGGTTCATTATACTTTGCGGCACATTTACCAACAGCAGGGGTTTGCAGGTAAGCAGAGAAGATAGAATTACCATCGGCAGTAACTGGGCCAAACTGAGCAAGAGCGTATGGAGTACAAGAAAAGTCTGAGGGGGATCCCGTCAACTCATTATAAGGGTACCATTCCAAGAAATCGACATATTGGTCAGATAATCCCCCATAAGATGCATCCAAAGTGATAGTAGCAATATTCCAAGTATTTCCAGTAGATTCTTCAGTGACATTACAACTGTATCTAGTATCACCATTGGCAAGAGTTTCCAATTTCCAAACGTGGAAGTTGTACCAAGTATCATATTCGAAGGGCTTTTCATTAGTTTGACATGAACAACCTTCACCACCATCAGCGCCATTAGAACAAATAGGGTTGGTTTCACAATGACTGCCATCACCAAACCCGGAGAAAAGGAAGGTGGCAGTATTGGCCGATTTGGGTTGAAGACCCCAATAAACAGTCTGTTTATTGTTAGTAAACCAAGACACTGATGCGAAGAACCCAGGAGTCTGGGTAGAATTTTTGGTAATTCTGATACTGGAATGGGTGTCATTAAACCCAGTTGAAGGAGTAACAGACTTTGAAAAGAAATTGTATTCACACGCTTGGTAAGGATCGGCGAATACCGAGGATATGAACACCAATAAAGGTAAGATGGCAATGATCATTATTGATTTGTAAATGTCAGCGAAGGTGGTAATCCTGATATAATCGTGAATAGGTTTTTGTGGATGTCTTATTTCTCGGTAAAAGATGTAATGTCGTAACTATTTATAAATATATTGTTTGAATATAGGAGAAAGGTCGGTAGGGTCAAATGGACAAATATTGATAGGCTGGTTAAATTCAACGATATTATGGTAATGGATATATAACCTAAGAAGTCATGGAGATCAAGTGGTAAATCATTCTCTCGTTAATTCAGTTTATGTAGGTTCTCATTGCCGTAAGTACTATTCATCAAAATGACATAAAAAATATAATTAGACTTGGAGCACTAAAAATAATATTGATAGCAAACGTTCAGATCAGCCCTGTATATCTACCAATGATAACACATCGAATGATTCTGTTGCCATAACTGAAGCCCTGATCATTAGTCAATGAAATTAATTAAGGGAATAATGATAAATTGGGAAGGATTTGATTCATAACCCGAGGTCGGGAATGGTCATGGTATTAGAGGACAAATACCGATACAAATCCCTCATCTCTAGTGATGAGGTCAATAGGTTGAACCGGTATTTTAAGGTTTAAAATTGATCTGTAAAGATAAATGATGTTATAGGGCCATTTCCAATGCTACAACTGGTTTTGTTGCGTCTCGGATTATTCCAGTCCATAGGAATGCAAAATGTCCAATAATCCCCCACTCAATTCACAAACGCGATTCTAGATCTTATAAGAGAACTTTAAGGGGAATATCATTCCCCTGACTCATCTCAAGGTGATAGAGTAGTTGGACAATTACCCTAGGGTATCCTATTACCTTTAATGGACGAATATACCGAGCGGATGGTAGCATTGACATGATAAAGGCGGTGTCAAACAGTTGGTTATTATTGTGCTTTGCCGTTGGTTCCATAATGGATTATTATGTAGAGCCGGTTATGTGTCCTCCATTGGTTTTAGTGACACCTCGGAGTTTGGCTCATTACCCCCAAACCAAACGTACATGGACATATACAGGAAGACCCTGTACAGTACATCCAGGTTTGACATCAAGTGCGAAAATACAAGGTACCCCTTGCGGCGGAAAGGTGACAGAATACAGGGGTATAATGGGAGTAAATTGCCGTTGCTATAATAAGGGTGACAACGTGGTAACCCATAGAACGGAGTAATCATTGGGGGGATAACCAAGTATGGTATCATCTGTTTAACTGGTAAAGGATGAGTTACCGTTGCGTAAGGTATTAGATAAGTTATCCTAGAGGTTTACGTATCCAAATTGATTATTGTCCTTTGGGAGGACGTGGACGAACGCGGACGAATGTGGAGCAACTTTGTCCCACGAGACGTTAATCGATACCTTTTCCTTAGCCCTGTAGTCGAGTCGTAGTTGGTACCTAATGGTATAAGTATTGCCTTATCATAGTCAATGGACATTCCTAAGGTACCATCCGATTATTCTGGGTATAGTTTGGTTGGGTGAATTCCCATGCAATCAAGTAGAACTGATTTTGTCGGTATTTGATAGTTCTTGTTGGGACCGTCCATAACCACCTCCAGACTTTCCAGAAGAATGGTCCAGACTTTCAAATATAAGACCCCAACTTTCTAATAGAATATGGGACTCCATGTACAGCATATTTAGCCAACCTTTTCTCCGAGGCTTAAGTGTGGGGTTTGCCTTTCCTTCATTTCCTCCAACAGTAAGTTGGGTAGAGTAAGTTGGGTCACCTGTCGGGGGAGGTGATCAATCAACATGGTAGTAGGCTTATTCACCACCAACATTGGTATAACTCCAACTATATCCCTTACTGGTTGATGTCCAGTTCAGTATTTTCATCCCCTGTTACCATTGACGTATTTGTCAATAATTGAGAGAGTGATATCGTCAAGGAATATTTATCACATCGATCAGCAAAACACGCTCATAACTATGGTCTCGCTTACGTAAGTGCTTAGGCTAGACACACGAAAGTATGGTCTATATTCTTATAGTTGTTTATGTTACATACCGTGTTCTGGATCAGTCCTACATATAACATCAACACCAATTAAGTGACACCCTGTGTTTAGACGTTTCCATTGTTTATTTCTTTGGTTTCCTTACTCAACATCTCCCCACATATACACTGCCCAGAGTTTCTTGGTCGTGGTCACTCATCATCGATTAATTGAGGTAAATTGTTGTCATTGTTCTGATGATGTAGCTAGGCAACAACAGATGATTTGGCGATGTGATGATCACAGCCATTGTTTGGAATACACCTGCATGAGGGTGTTTATTTATTTACCTTGTATTTATATCTCGTGTTTGGTAATCCTTTTCTATGTTATGGTTCATGTTTACACCAGAATAAAACCATGAGGGTGTTTATTTATTTATTTGTATTTCTACCTCGTGGTGGTCTTTGGTGATCCTTTTTTTTTTTTTGCATATTATGGTTCAAGTTTGCACCAAGAAAAATGTATAAAGTGCCTAATAATCGTCATGTCAACATGATGATCTAGGTAACGCCAACAAACTCAAGATGTTTTAGTTACAATCAGATCTTGAGATAAAAGAAATTATTTTTATTTAATTCTTTTGATTAATTTAATTCGGTTATTTTATTTATTTAATTTTTCCAACTTTTTGTTTTTTGTCATAAATCATTTAATGTTGTCGTCAACCATAAATCATGCATTTTTTTTCTTACAATGCTTAATGTAATTGGTGAATGATACCATTAAATTGATATTCTTTACGCTAAGGTAGTTGCTAGTCACCGCTAGTTACTATCCAATTGATTGAATTGAAATCAAAGAGGAAGAAACCAATTTTTTTTATTTATTTATTTAATTTATTAATTCTATTATTTTCATAAAATTTTCCACCTTGAAACTTCCTTCTTGAATCATCCTTAATCCCCACCAAAACCATGAAATCCCCGAATCTCTAATTTCGAATCAGACAATGTTAATGCATATGTAGCTAATTCTTAATCCCCGGATAATCAATTAACCCACCGATACCACCGAAAAAATTAAAGTATAAATATGGACGATCTATTCTAGTTTTTTTTTTTTTCTTCATTACCAATCAAACTTTATTAAATATGGCTCAAACTTGTTCTCAATGTCCCAAAGGTTGCGGCAACTGTAACCCCCAATGCACCAAGTGCAATGTCAAGAAGTAAAGTATTAATGGTTGACTTTAGAGTTGATTATTAATGTTTAACAAAGCTTGGCTTTTATATAATCTTTTTTTTTTTTAAGAATTTGTTTAGTGAATATATGAATATTAAATATTACTGTAGAGGAGTTGGTACAAGGGTTTGCAAGTTTTTGTACAGTGCGTATGAAATTTCGCATTTTGTGTATGAACTTGTGTACAATACTATTACAGGAATATAATCGTTCATACTACTGATAACATCAGTACACCAAACACTTGAAGGAGGTTGGAAATGTCACATTTGATAAACTACTTGTGTTACTGGAATTGACGATGATTAATACACTCATCAATAACTCCTTTTTACCTCAGGGTACAAAACCCAAACCTATTCCCAGCTCAAACTGTTGTTAATCAACTGATAGTAAAATTAACCTCTCATGACAATCTGACCAACCCACGAACTGGGCACTTTAATGATCATCTCGGATTCTGTCATGAACAATCCCGTATTGGTAATATTGATTAACACCTGGTGTTGACAACTGTGGTGACCGTTTTGACCAAAGCTGGTACTGGTACAACATTTAGTCAACTGGACCCATTAACCCCAACCAACTACTATGACTGAATTGATTCCTCAATGACCAATCCCAAGAAAACTCCTTTTGAATTAGATGGTTAATGATTAGGAATGAATAGAATCGAACATTCGCTTCACTGAGTGATAAACTATTCATACCGATCACTAGGGATAACAGAAATGGTCATCCTTAGTAGCCATCATCATAACTGGCTATAGGCAATCACTAAACACAGTTAACAGCCGTACATCGTCTCATATCAGTGATCTTTGCCAGGTTTGGCAACCTCTCCCAGGAATGATGAAACACATTGAATGTAAGTAAAGACAATTGAATTGAACAGTAGCCTTGTGTAGTTTAAAATAATTGATCTTGTCATTGAGTCAGTGACAAGGTTGAGGTGTAATAGGGCACCAAGGAGACAAGTGACGGGGTATACACCATGACCATATCACCCTTGACTATATGACGATGTTGAACGGTGTCAAAGGCGACAATGATTGGCTCATTGGGTCAAGCTTTCTCAAATGGAAACCGATGCTCTGGGGTACCCCTAGCATAGGTGGGGTTATTTGGTTATTGATGATGGTCAGCATTGAAGGTACCCACAATCGTACAAGACGATTGAGATTGGTACCAGACCTTTTGAAGTAAAGGTAACCCATCAAGAACTGTACACAACGATAGGCAATAACCTAGTATAACATATCATACACCTAGCACCATTGACTGTAGCGCCAAGCTCCTGATTAATTGGCTTTACAAGGGTATACCTCCCATTTAGAGGTGTATTCCTCTTCAAAGGGACCTATCTGGTTAGAGCAGCCATGGCTCCCTTGTTGATATGCTTAGTGGGAGACCTACCTGATTTGGGGGTCTAAAAGACGGTAATTAAGCGGGGGACATTACACCTGCTTTTCGTCCAATACTCAGAGGATTCCATAGACATTTCAACTGGCACCCCCAGATATTAATGGCTATTTTGAGTAGAGCTCAGCTGGTGATACTATATTTCTTACGGTAGGATTTGGTAGTAGACGGAAGGAAGTAGGCAACTTAGTAGTAGAAGAATTAGGTGTCTTACGACAGACTTGTAGTACTATCCACCACCTAGCCAGAGAGAAACACCACTATGCCCTCCGCAATGTGCATTCAAAGATTCAATGATTCACAAGGCTACACCTGCAATTCAAATGACCTATGGCATTTCCCTGGGTTCTTCAAGGTCCGTTGGAAAAGGGTTGACATGATATTGACTATTATAAGGTTTAATAGTATTTGTGTAAGCACGTGTGTATAGCAATACATATCTTCAACAATGAGTACTCATCGATTGGGGTGGTACCTTCTAAATATACTCTATTCATCTATAACCAGTATACTCTTAATATGAGCCCTGATAATACTCAGATAATACCCAATTACCATCAATCATTCCTGTTGATCTTCTGTCATGGTATGTTATTGTACCCCTGCATGTAAACGCAGTCACCTAAGGTACACGCCATCTCTCACTGTCGACTGTTTACACTTGCTAATTACATCTAAATAGTATCATAGATCATAACCATCGATAACCATCAAATTGCGCTAATTGCGCTAACCCCATCATCCTTTCATCTCGCACGCACACACCCATAGCAATTTATCAATTGAACCACAAGGATGTCATCCAAACCAAATGGCCCCCCGACGCCATCTGAGGTCAATACTGGACAATCCTTTTTGACTAATCAAACGATACCCCCATCCCCGCCTTCCAATGATGGTCAATCAACCCCTCCTCATATCCCTGGTCAACCAACTCACCATGCAATTGAATCGCCATCGACTCATGGTAAACAAATGAAACTAAAACGGGTACAACCAGTACCAATTAATGAAAGTGATGATGAACTGGCTCCTCTTCTTGGTCAACGGGTATTGGATGCTGGCGATCCATTAGTCCTGCCGATAAACCTTCATAATGTCAAGCTACTTCAAAAGATAACCCATATTCTTGTCATTATTAACCTTTGTTTACTATTCCTTGAGTTGTTTTCCGGGTTTATTAGTATCCCCGGATTCTATAACCGAGGATCGACCTTTTATGAATTGGACGTTTTCTTTTTGGCATGGATCACTAATTATGTTAGTCTTTGGCGATTCGATGTCCCTCTGAGTTATGAACGTAAAGTTGGATGGGTACAAACGATATTATTAATGATTGATGTGGTGGTGATCGTCACCGTGCCCATGGTTCGAGATTCAATGCAATTTCTTGGAGCTGGGGCGACGTTATGGTTGGCATTAAACGTGGGATTCGATGCTTTATCGAGTTATTATGTCGAATTGGGTCGGAATTATCAAGAAATCCGACTCACAGGAAGAATTGAATCGAGAAGACTGATTGGTGAATTATTGACAATGTTTATTAAACTGGCGGTGAAACTGATCTTGTTTGTGGTGGTGTTGTTAATCTCAATTAAACTTTGGCTCTCGGCATTTGATACCCATGAAAAGCCCTGGGGGCAATTGGTATCAGTCCAAGAAGATAAGTTTAGGGTCCATGTATCTTGTTATGGTAATGTCCATGAAGATAATTGGCCAGGAAAAGGGAATAATGATGCTAAACCAAAGGATCCTCAACCCATCATTCTTATTGAAGGAGGTCAACACACTCTGAGTGAAATCTTCCAAGAATGGGTGGAAGAACTTTATAATTTAAACAAGATCGAGCGGTATTGTATTTGGGATCGTCCTGGGTACGCCTTTTCTGATCTGGCACCATCGCCAGTGCTGATTGGAATCATTTCCGAATACTTGGTGGAAGCATTATCCAAATTGAATATCGATGGACCCTTCACTCTCGTTGGCTTTGATAGCGGTGGTCTTTACCTGAGAATGTTTGCTCTGAGGAAACCAGGACAAATCCATCTGATGTTATTGGTTGATGCCTGGCATCCTGACCTTTTAAAGAATAACCCATTTTCAGGACCAAACCGGAAAAATGAATCACTTAAAGTGTTTAAAAATATCCTTGAACCAATGAATAATTGGACAGGGTTTAAGTTATGGCTCAAGGGGATTATTTCCCCATTGGGAGCCATCAGTGATTTCCATTGGTTGATTCACCCAAGACAATACTCATCCAAAAACCGGATTTTTGGACATGACATGATCTATAGCTCGAAATACCTTCGGGCTCGGGTTCAAGAACAATTGACTCTGGGGATATTATCATATAATGAAGTGGTGGGGCTGGATATTCATGATATCCCCCTTGCGGTGATTTCATCCGATTTCATGATCAAAAAGTCATTAAATTGGGGGAAATGGCAACGGGAATTGACGACGATTTCCAACAATTGTATTGAATGGGTGATCGCCGAGAATTCGGGTCATTTTATCTGGGAACTGGTCAAGGGGAAGAAACAATTACAAGAGGTGTTATTACGATTAATTGGCGTTGATGATGCTTAATTTTTTTTTTTTTTGACACCCTGAGGTC
>JAJMLP010000126.1:0-19736 GCA_030569815.1 Diutina ranongensis (nom. inval.)
CATCCTCCCCTCCCCCCCTCCTCGATGACATTGATACTAACAATATTTTAGCACCACTTTGAAACCGCCGATGCTGGCGCTGCTTTGACTTTCCCCATGCAATGTTCTGCTTTGAGAAAGAACGGTCACGTTGTCATCAAGGGTAGACCTTGTAAGATTGTCGACATGTCCACCTCGAAGACTGGTAAGCACGGTCACGCTAAGGTGCACTTGGTTGCCATTGATATCTTCACTGGTAAGAAGTTGGAAGATTTGTCTCCTTCTACTCACAACATGGAAGTCCCCAATGTTGTTAGAACTGAATACCAATTGTTGGACATTGATGATGGTTACTTGTCTTTGATGACTCAAGATGGTGACACTAAGGATGATGTTAAGGTCCCTGAAGGTGAATTGGGTTCTAAGATCCAAGAAGAATTCGATGAAGGTAAGGACTTGTTGGTTTCCATCATTGCCGCCATGGGTGAAGAAGCTGCTATTTCTTACAAGGAAGCCCCCAAGGGTTCCGCTTAAACAGTTCTATAATATATGGATCGCGTAATTTGGTTAGTCATTGATTAATCGTGTAGAAAATGGCCACTAGGGAGTTCAAGTGGTGGTTGGGTGTCCTATCGGTAGTCTCAGTCGGTGGTCCTGTCGGAAGTCTCAATCGGGAGTCCTCAATGTAACGCCGCCGATCTTAATGGCCCTTAATGGCCACCGCCATGAGCCTCACCAATGATGTCATAATATCAATAAAACGACTATTCAAGGTGATTATCAAATAGTCATCGGCAATTGGCAATTTATACAGGCAAACCTCCGATTCTGGTATAGCCAATAACCACCGTACCTAGCCATAGCCACCGTACCTATGACCTTAACCACCGTTCCAATGGCCATAGCCACCATTCCATCTTAACAAACCAAAGGCTTATTATCCCAACCTTTTAACCCAACATTCATCCTGGTCGTTCATTAATAGTGTTCATCCAATACTAGGAATCTGGGTAATTCTGGGGACCACTGGGGGACCACTGGGAATTCTCCTTTAACCCCTCGAAATCAATAGATACCACCATATCAAAACCGTACTAATCTCTTCTAAAATCTCTTATCATCAATTTCACTAATCTAAATGGTTTGGCTATCGTCAATCAATTATCTTTTTGATTTATTCTTCTTACTTACTTCCCCAGCGCTACCATATACGACTTGCGTTAAAACAACCTAAAACGCCCATTTCATCCTTCATTCCCCAATGAAACAGGTGAAACATTCATTTTATCTGTTTTCCCCCATTAACCGCCCCCGATCTGGCTAACTAACTTTATTCTCGCTACATTGGTCATTACAACATGGAACATCCCTCCCCCATTAAGGTATCACCAGGATCATGTCAACGGTTTCTACGAGAGTGTGCATGAGATCACCTTACCATGCGTACCCCTGAAAATTCCATTCCTCATGATTATCATCACAGTATGGGAGGTTTTTGTTTTGTTTCTTTATTAATAAATAAAAAAATAATAAATATCATGTCAGATTAATTTTTTCCCATTCGATAGCAATATTGTTTTACCTGCATATAACCCCCACAAAATGATACCTTTAGGGCAACAAGGGGCAATCTCAAGGAGGAACGTTGCCTAGTCTCAACCCAATTTGCTAGTGATTGTTTACCCCTTTAAAACCTCGAGGTTCCTCATTAAGGAATGACTGAATTTATCCCCTCTGCTTCAAAGACAAGGTGGTCGTTGGTAGCAAGAGATAGTGATCCGCCAACCCAGTCAACGCTGATGGATCTGCCCCGGCAACCGCCTGCTAATCTGGATCTACTGTTACTGACGCCAGCGACGGTGTTGTTGTATGTGGCGTTGGCAGTGGGGATCCTGATCACCCTATGTTTTGTTTTCTTTACCATTCGGTATTTTATTCGGGCAAAGTATGGTCTTCATATTTATACCCTATCCCGACGGTCCCAAGTGGTGCTGCCATCATCATTACCCCTGAATGAAGGTAATCAACCATCTAATGATCCTCAATGGGAAGTTATTCGTCATCATCGGGAGTATTTGGTCCATGAATTGCAACAACGGTACATTACTCAAAATGGTAACCTTATCACCCCTCGGGGGGGTCGGCGACGGCGCCAACGGTTTGCAAAGATGAAGAAGTTGACGCCAACTCAAGTGGAGGATCTTTTCCCGAAGAAGCCATATAAAAAATGGCTTCAATCGGGGGGGGATGATGATGATGATGATGATGACGCCATGGTGGTTGAAGAGTTACCTCTGGGAGTCACCGCTGAAGATGATAGTAATGAAAAGTCAAAAGAGGTTTCGGCAACGGTGGAAACAACCCCAGAAGATGGAGAGGTGCCTGAAGAAATTCTCCAATTTTCTTCTGGAGGATGCGCCATTTGTTTGGAAGTGTTTGAAGATGATGACATTGTTCGAGGCTTACTCTGTGGCCATCCTTTTCATGCCGATTGTCTCGATCCATGGTTGACAAGACGGCGAGCTTGTTGTCCCATGTGTAAACGGGACTATTATCAACGACAATTGCCGAGTGAAGAGGTTACATTTGATCTGGTATCAGATTATTCCATCGACTTGGAAGCATTTAGGGACGACCCCGATGTAAGGATGATGTTATCCGAATTGATTTCTCCCGAGGAACGAGTTCGACATTTGATGAGAGATCCTCGGGTTCAACAATTGGGGATTGAGTCACAAGCAGAGCAATTGGCGGAGAAGAAATATACCGGGGTATTCTCAGGGTTATGGTGGAGGTTAATGGGCATTTCCAAGGAGGATATTAAGAATTGGACGTTTTTGCAGTTGTACCGCTCGGCCACCGATGTCGAATTGAGGGAAATGAGACAAGGAACAAGTGGTGACATTCCTCAACATGATTCTGGTACTGGTACCAGGTCAGATACCCAGCCACAACCTACCAACTCTGGTAATGATGATGCTCGTTCGTCATCATCGCTGCCACCACCTCCATCAACCACTCAACAGCCAAACCCCGCCGTGGCAGCGG
The DNA here is from genome assembly GCA_030569815.1 of Diutina ranongensis (nom. inval.). NCBI lineage: Eukaryota > Fungi > Ascomycota > Pichiomycetes > Serinales > Debaryomycetaceae > Diutina > Diutina ranongensis (nom. inval.). Next base: position 3,028 of record JAJMLP010000126.1, read on the forward strand.
CACAAATGGCACTTGTACAAAATAGGGTATAATTCTCCCATTGATTGTGAATTTTTTGCATTTATAATTAAACGTTTATCATTTTATGATTGTAGGATAAGATATCGGTCGGGTCGCACGGTGGGTCGCACGGTGGGGGGGCTAAATCGGGGTTAGTCGCGTTCGGCACCGCGTTAGCTGTCAACGTGCCGACAACACACATCATGCTCTACCTCTGGTGGATTCTCCTCCCTCTATGTTTAGGGTTTGAATTCGATGTATACAATGATGCTCCTATCGATAACACCACCATTGGTGCCCTCGATCAATCATCATCGTTGCTTTGGGGGCCATACCGGCTGGGGAACTACTTTGCCCTTCGACCTCGGCTACCATGGTCATTGATGCTGGGATTAATGTGGTACTCATTAAATGATTACCAAGGGGTGGGAAGACTTCGTCACAATTATGAACAAGGTGATTCCTCCATCAAAAAGGCCAATTGGGTCAAGTTCGACCCAAGAAAGGGAGGCAGACAGATCATCGATGATGATGATTGTCATTATCAATTCATCATTGATTTTATCAAGAGTGATGATGGTCAATCATGGGCAGCAGATATCAAAGCAACTCCTCATAAAGGGTTTGAACGAGGCGAGATCGCCTTGGTATGGTATCTGGGACTTGAAGGCACCAATAACCAAGGGAAAACGGGGTATATCGAACAAAGCGCCATCTCCACTGATTCCAAGGTGAAGTTAAAGGGGATTCTGGAAGATTTGGGGATGTTTGAATTGGAAGTGACTAAACAAGGTAAATCACCAAAAGTGGAGTCAGATTTTGGTATTGACCAGTTCATCCCAGGATTACACCATTTATCCCTCAATGTCCCCGATGGTAATGTCTGGCAAGCTCCGGAAATCTTCTCCACCTTGATTCAGGAACTGGTGGAACAATTGATTCCCATCCTTCAAAGTAAGGAGAAGCAAGCGCCTGCCAATCAATTATACATCATGAGAGACTTACATGAATATCATGGTAACATGCACTTTATCCAAGGGATATATCAAGGTAAGGCAAGAATGGTGGTGACATATAATTCCCATTTGACTCCGGAACCCGACCATTTTACCAAGGAAAACATCCCTCAAAGAACCAAGCAATTATTGAAAGAAGTTGATGACAAATGGAAACAACTGTTTGAGTTATCTCCTCCATTCACTTCCGATAAATATCAACGATTTGCTCAAGAATGTATCTCGGGATTATTGGGAGGGTTATCCTATTTTTATGGCGACCATTTAGTCGATAGAACCACATCTATGGATGATGCTGATGATGAAGGGGCATCAAAGACCCTCATTGGTCAATTTGAAGGTCCTCATGAATTATTCACCTTGGTACCCCTGCGACCATTCTTCCCTCGGGGGTTTTATTGGGATGAAGGCTTCCATTTGTTACCCTTACTTGATTATGACCCAGAATTAGTGATGCAAATCTTAATCTCTTGGTTTGATTTGATGGATGACCATGGCTGGATTGCTCGGGAACAGATCTTGGGCCTGGAAGCAAGAAGTAGAGTACCAAAGGAGTTCCAAGTACAAAGTCCCGAAATTGTCAACCCTCCCACGCTTATGTTAACATTTGTTTTCTTATTAGAACGATTGGAATTGAATGTATTGGACGAAGATCCCGTGATCCCCATGGAAGAATTCACGGCGATTTACCCAAAGTTAAAGACCCATTTTGAATTTATCAGATCGACACAAATTGGTATGAAAGATGAATTAGAACGTCAAGGTCAAGGGTATAGATGGAGAGGGAGAACCCCTACCCATTGTCTTGCCTCGGGGTTGGATGATTACCCTCGACCTCAACCAGTGGATATCGGTGAACTCCACGTTGATTTATTAAGTTGGGTTGGAGTAATGGCGAGATCATTAAAACTCATGGCTCATCATTTGGATGATACCAACGATTTGGCCAAGTTTGGCGAAATTGAACAGCAAGTGAAACGAGACCTCGTTGATCTCCATTGGAGTAACCAACACCAATGTTTCTGTGACGTTACCGTCGATGAGGATGAAGATGATGAATTGGTATGTCATAAAGGTTACATCTCAATGTTCCCATTCCTCACCAAGCTCATCGACGTCGATGATTTCGACAAGATTGACGCCATTCTTGATACCATCCTGGACCCAGAACAATTATGGACCGATTATGGGATTAGATCATTGAGCAAGAGTGATCCTGAATACGCCACCGGCGAAAACTACTGGAAATCGCCCATTTGGATCCAAATGAATTATTTGGTACTTGACCTGTTACGGTTCTACCATCCTCATAGTGTAGGCAATGTCCGAACCAAGATTGAAGACATTTATGCAAAATTACGGGTGAATATTGTCAAGAATGTGTTTAACCAATGGCAACGGTCAGGGTATGTTTGGGAACAATATGATGATGCTACCGGTGATTTCAAGGGAGCCAAGAACTTTTTAGGCTGGACATCACTGGTGGTGATTATCATGCAAATGGCACAACGGTTAGAATAGGTAATAGATGGAAATGATCACATGACCACAAAAGGTTCTTGGTCACGTGTGTTATCATCACGTGAATGGAGGGACCCCACATCCATCACTTCATCCTAACCAAAATGAAGTTGGCGATTGCCGTATCTGGGGGGGTTGATTCGATGTATTTGGCGTACAAATATCGTCATCTTAACCCATTAACAATAACTATTGATCATGGTCTTCGGCCAAACTCTGCTTCGGAAGCTCAATCGGTGGGGACCATCTTAAACCTGTGGGGATTAAACCATAAATCAATAAAAGTCAATGTCAAAGGCAATGGTAAAGGTTTAGAAGAAAATGCCCGAATTGCCCGGTATTCAGGGATTCTTAAAGCATTGCATGAATATGATATTAATACCATCATGGTCGCCCATACCAAAGATGATCAAATTGAAACATTTTTCATGAGGTTATTAAGGAATTCGACATTATTTGGATTAAGAGGTCTTTCCCCAAATGGTCCCTTTCCCATAATCTCCCCAACTCCTATCAGAGTGTATCGACCATTACTCGAAACTCTGAAACAGGAAATATACCAATTCATGACCGAAAATAACCTTCAATGGTTTGAAGATGTCACTAATCATGATCCCAATTTAACCATTAGAAACCGCATCCGTCATTTATTAGCATCACGCCCCCAATTGGGGCGGAACCTTTATCAATTGCATCAACAAGTGGTTGAAATCAACCAAATCATCGACACCAAAGTGTTCCATTTGAATCAAGTGGTTAATATCGATTGGAATTATGGTATTGGCCAATGTACCATCACCAACGTTCCTGGTAATCTCGATAACCAAGTATTGGCCCGATGGTTATTCTATATCTGTTATCCCATCAGTAGCAGCAATCATTACCATTGGTCATACGCCAAGTTTGAATCATTAATTAATCGAATGAATCATCAGCGAATAACCGCCACCGTTGCTAATTTGAAGTTTGTGATTTCAAACGACACCATTGTTATTAGTCAACCGGCAAAGCTTCGTAATTTTGATAGTTCCAAGTATGTTGATATGGGGGGATTATTTGATAACCGATGGTGGGTTGATCGCAGCCAACATCTAATGGTATATGACCATAAACGTCATCATCAATTGGTACAACCACCTTTATTAACCAATTCCAACTTTAATGGCGCCCCAGTAGAGGTTAATAATGATCAAATCATCTCCTTCCCCCAATTGAAGCCAAAGCATAACATTTATCAATCATACTTAACTTCTATGCCTTAGTTTAAGTTGAAGGGATTTCCAAATCTTGGGGAGAGGAGGTATGATGGATAACCACAGCCGATCACCAGAAGAGGTAGAGGTAGAAGGAGAAGATGGATAAAGAGCATTAGTTGGAGTTGATGGGGTGATTAATTCATCATCAGTAATCGACACGGCGTCCAGCCCCCAAAGGAGATGATATTCATCATCAACTTCAAATCCAATCAGTTTAGGATTATCCCAATTGCAGTTATGAATGAATAACCAGAGAGCATCAATTTGATGAGGTGATAATTCTGAAGATGATGATTTTTCTGGGGTAGTATCAAGAAAGGGGTTGATCATGAAAGTTGGATAGATGATGAGGAGAGGGGGTATTTATATAAGGAGGATGTGTGTACTGACCAAAATATAAACAAGTTGTATTGATGATAATTTTTAAAAATTTTATTTAATCTTTTAAAAATTGTGATAAATTTTTAATTTTCTGATAAAAATTAAAAAAGTGTGAGGAGTGGGGCAGCAAAAAAGTATCGACAACTGCAGGATTCGAACCTACGCGGTCAGAGACCAAAAGATTTCTAATCTTTCTCCTTAACCACTCGGACAAGTTGCCTTTAATTACAACTCTGTTTAAATTTATATACAAGGGGGAGAATACATCGATAAATCGTCCCCATTAATTTATAAGTAACTTGGTTAAACCACACTAAAATCATCTCCAGTTTCACTCCTACCAATATTCACCCAATTAACCAACATTTTACCTCACAAAAACTCTAAACTTTTCAATAAACTCTGATGAAATTGTCAATGTACATTCCCAGGATTACCGACGAAACCCATGTCTAGAATCACGATTTCTGCAAGTGAAAATGGTAACCGCCAACGATGGAACAAGAAAATGGGGTCCTAGGTTCATAACCAATAAAAATAGTAAATAGTTAGTTCTCCATATTCTAGTGTGGGGGGACAGTGAGTCTAGACAGGTTATATGGCGGATTGCTACATAAACAGTTGTAACAGATGTAGTCATAAAAATGTAACCTCATCTGTTGGCATCACCCATCCCACATCCTTTGGTAGGACATCAAGAAAATGGGTATTCCATTTGCCCCAAAAGATTATACACAGGAAACCAATTCATTTACGAACAGTCTATTTATATCACCGGCGACCCTGCCCCCTTCATCTGCAAAATGGGTTGTTCTGTTAGGTGATCATTGTAATCAATTTAGTCTAAATTGTCCAACCTAATTTTTGCAACCACCTTGATGCAGGTCGATGCTGGTTCCATTGACAAAGTAATACCATCGCCATCAACCTAAGATTGATAATGATCACCCTTGATACGATGGTAAACCTTATGATCACTGGGTAATGGTGAATAATGTAACCATGGGATATTAGGATTGGGTTGATATGCCCCCATATGCCTCGATTTAAATGGGAATTAGGTTCGTTTGAAGAACAATGGGTAACAAGTTATCCTTTAATCCAATCGAGGCCTTTAAAGCACTGATATATTGGCCCCCCGTCCCAATCGAGACAAATTACCATGCAAGGTGGTCTTGATGAATGTGCATTACGCCAGGGGTCGCCAATGGGTTAATTCCAATTGATTCAATGGAGATAACTGGATTGACATTTGGGGGAGATTGACGGAACTCCCGGGAACTTCCCCCTTTTCTTATTATGATTTTGGGGCTCAGTTTCAACGTCAATCATAGTTAATATTAGATGAAATATGCCAGGTATCGTTTTGGGTAGTGACACAAGCTTGTTTTCCGCCGGGATAACTTGCCAACCGTTAGGGTAAACTTTCCAATGACTCAGCCCTGTTTGGATAAACCCAAAGGGGGCATTGGGATAATTGATGATAGTAATAGGGTGATGATGGATACAATTGACCAATGATTGGTTAAATCAAAAAACGGTCACCACCCCCCGTTTACACCCCTCCACATATCCCAGTGTCTGTATCAAGGCGTGGTAGGTTAAATGATGACGTCAATTGGAACGAAATTTGTCTAAATTAGGTAACCCTGATGCAAGATCGTTAGTTGATAATTAAAGGCGATGTTATCAACAAACTATATCCAAAGGGGGGGGGGGGTACCATCCAATCCATCATCGTTACCATCATCACCTAATAGCAACCGAGATTAATCAGGAAATCCGATAGTTCCGACGGTTAGGGAATCTTGGTAATTAATCAAAGGGAATTTACCATGGATAAAACCGGTGACAAAGTTGGGCAATTATAACCGTAGTTTCCGGATTAGCCAACTTCGATGGGCTAAAAACCTTGGCCATTATTGCTCATCATCTCAAGGTAATGAACCCCATTTTGGTTAAGGGCGATGACTATTTCGGTCAACAATTCACGGTTAGGAGAAGAGGTGACAAAGATGACGGTTGTCCAGAACTAATCAAATGATTTGATCGATGACGTTTCAATGAGGAATGCGATACAAGGGTTGAAACCGAGGATGATGGGGGTTGACCCATTGGCGGGGTATACGAGGATAAAGGGGTTGCCGTTGATGGGCGATGATGATCTCATCACTATAGAGCAATGGTATCCCCGATTTAGGGAATTGGATGTCTCCGTTCGTCCATTAACCGTTTACGGTTCCCGATAGATATATTGCCAGTGAAGTTGTTATGACCGCATAATCCGCATTATATGCCGCCGTGCCCAATCGGGGAAACTACTCACTGATTTAGGTTCGTGGAAGGCGACTTTGCTTGAACCCTCAAAATCCCACATAATAGAGGCTAGGAGACCAAGTGGCAATAATGTCGATGCTGGTTCACTCCCTCATTGATAAATTCGACCTGGGGGGTAACCCGCCATCATTACCGCTGGCGCTGGCGTTAGCAGGCAATGTCGGCGTCAACCATCATCGATCGATAACCGATCCCGGTTTAAAGAAACTCTTGGGAGTGGATGACTTCCCCTTAGGTGAACAAGCATTTATTGAAACGATTAAGCTTCGTCAAGAGATCGAAAAAAGTAAGCAAGAAGAGTTACGTCGCCAATTGGCGGATAAGAACCTTGAAATCATCAAAACGGCGATTCTGGCAAATGTACCGCCATATCTTATCCCGGTGATGTGTGTTAATCCTGAAGAGTATAATCGGATGATTGTTAATCATCATCCGCAACCGATTCCAGTATCTCAAGTTCAACCACCACCGCCACCACCGCCACCACCACCAACAGCACCAGTACCACCCCAACAACAACAACAACCATCAATGGCCCCAAGTTATTATCCTCCCCCGGCAAAACCATCACCAACAAAGCGTCCAGCAACGGCGATGTTTCATCAAGATCAACTCAATGCCAATTCAACATTACCCATCCATTATAAATTTGGTGATGGCCGACCTCAATCACCAACGAAACGAGGTAGTCAACCACCTATGACTCCTCAACAATCACATCGACTGAGACGACTACTGGGAGCCCTTCATCATCGAACATCATCAGTACCGGAAAATTCATCATTAAAACTGCCCCTCATCACCAATACCCTCCAAGTGAAACCCCTGCCAGCTCAACCTCCAGCAAAGAATAAACCTCCACCCACTCAAGAATCAATGACTCTGTTTCAACATATCATCCAATTTCATCATTGGAAACCAGGAGATAAGTCTCCAGGTCAAGGACAACCCCAAACAGCACCACCTCAACCAACTACCAGATCACCATCATCTCAATCATCTCAAGATTCTCCTAAACCAATGTCACTGACACCAAAGGAGGTGAATCATAAACGGTTTAAACTGGAAGTGGCCGAAGTTAGTGATGATGAAACCATTGACGACTCAAGAGAAATGTCCCCGCATCAAGTACCCCCAGTAAAGTTCCCTCATGATATCATTAGTTAACCATCAATGCATATATCAACCCTAGGCCCCATGATGGTTGCGGGATAGCAGTGTGTTGTAGTAGTAGTAGTTAGTTGCGCGCGCGCGCACGAAAAACATCCAACCACTTTAACCAACAATCATGTCTGAAGTAAGTAAGATATCGAGGGCGGGGGGCATTATCATTGGAGAAGACTAACGGTATAGGTCAAGCGGACGATTCGGGTGATTACCGAACAGCAAATTATGAAGGATGTGCCACCGGTGGAAGGGTTCCCCATGAGACAATGGAATATCACCATTGTGATGCTCAACGACAAGGGGGAAGAAGTGGCGGCGAATATTTTGGATAAGGTGGTATACCATTTACATCCCACCTTTGCCAATCCCGTTAGAGCGGTGAAACAACCTCCATTTAAGGTACAAGAACAAGGGTGGGGGGAATTTGATATTCCCATCTCATTACACATTATGGGATTACCTGGGAAACTGGGAGAACGGAAAATCAGTCATGATTTAAATTTTGTCAAAGAACGGTACCTTAATGACCATGAAATAACCATTCCGGTGTCACCATCGAAAAACCCGGGGTTAAACAAGGCACTTAGTGAACTGGGGCCGGTGCCGTTTGATGACGCTTCCGGCAAGCGTAAATTGGATCCTCAAGGGTCAGTTAGTGGTGGAGTGGCCAAGAAACTGAAACTGGGGGCGGTGGCTCCAGTCAAGGGACTGGTTGACCTTGAAAAATTGGCCAACGGGTTGACCAAATTAAAAGAAGATGATTTGATCGTCATTGTGCAAATGGTCACCGATAATCGTACCAATGAAATGAATATTAAAAACGATATCGATAATGGTGAATTCACCATGGACTTGCTCACTTTACCCGAAGGTTTATTAAAGAGTTTATGGGATTATGTTAAAAAGCATACCGAATAGGGTGGCCTATAAAGGGGAGATTGATGATTAGTACTTATGTAATATATTAGAAGCGATTCTAGTGGTAGATGGTCGTCCCTAGGGTTAAATATATCTCCAGGGTGACGAGCCCTGCACCTGATAAAATCCAGGTTTACTTGGCAATTGGTGCCTCATTTTAAATGCCGTGATTTTCACCACTTTACTATATGCACTATCATTTACGGGGATTTGATGGATGGCTTCGATAAGACGTTATTATGAGTGATTAATAATGAGAGCCTGCATGATTTCGCCGAAATGTGCATGGGCCATGCCAAACGCCGAGGCCACAAACCATTGGTCAAAAATTGACAAGTGATAACCATACATAAATATCTCGATATTGTTTATTGATTGACACATGGTGGGGGAGAGGATGGGGATGGGGGATGGGGGACGATCGCCCACATTGCCGCCGCGCGCTCATAACCCGAATATGACATGATAAGCGTTTGCTGTAACTACACAATTAAACACAAATTAATATTTAAATTTAAATTTATGCATTGTTAGTAATGATACAGGGGCAACAACCCTTTTATGACAATAAGCTAAGGTGAAAAGTATTTACTATTTAAATGATTTTCATGTCGATCAATTTCCACGTCTAAAAAAAAAAAAAATAAAAAAATTTTCACTTGTATGTTTTTTTTCCATGTACTCCCCTCATTTTGATGTCATCATTCAGAGTGACACTTTTATTATATTTTTATCATCAATTGATACAATTAATTTTTTAAACATTACTCCCAGTTAAGAATCCCCACATCACTTCCAGATGTTCCGAAATCACCATGTCACAGGTCACGTGGAGAATGTGGGGGTTACCAAATCATCCATTGTATCCGAAACAAAATGAAAATATAAACAAGTAACAAATATAAATAATAAATAAGTCTTCGGTCAATTGACATTAACCGCCAAATGGCCATTGGTGATAAATTTCAATTACCCCACTCATTGTTCCTTTGTTCCGGATTGGCAGATGATTGATTCACCAGTCATCCGTCCAGCCGTGCTTATAACCCGAGGACAGGGATTGTTAGCGAGGGAAAAATTGAACATCACACTACTACCTTGCTCACGGCTATAATAGGGGGGCGGTCGTCGATCTCATCCCCCCCCCCTCCCATCAATTGGCCTCCATCTAGGTTACCGGGTATTATATATCATTCAATGTCGTTAGTAATATCCTCCCCTCTTCTCACCACGCGTTTGCCTTGTGGCCTGCAGTTGTCCGAGAGTGTAACTTACCTCGACGCCCAACAACTATAAAAGGAGTGCGCCTCCCCCCCACCTCCCGATTGGTGAGTTATACATTTTCATACTCAATTGATAAATAATAAGATGCTGGAACCTAAAGGTGATCTCGGGTTGATTGGTTTGGCCGTTATGGGGCAAAACCTCATTCTTAACTGTGCTGACCATGGTTATAATGTCGTTGCTTTTAATAGAACCGTATCCAAGGTTGATAAGTTTTTGGCCAATGAAGCTAAGGGTAAGCTGATTGAAGGGGCTCATTCCATTGAAGAATTGGTTTCGAAATTGAAGAGACCTAGAAGAGTGATGATGTTGGTGAAGGCGGGTCAACCCGTTGATGACTTTATCGCCGAATTGTTACCTCATTTGGAAAAGGGGGATATCATTATCGATGGGGGTAATTCTTACTTTGAAGATACTAACCGGAGATATGCCGATTTGAAGGAAAAGGGGATTTTGTACGTTGGTTCGGGTGTTTCTGGTGGGGAAGAAGGGGCTAGATATGGTCCTTCGCTTATGCCTGGTGGTCACCCCGATGCTTGGCCTCATATTAAGTCGATTTTCCAAGATATCTCTGCCAAGTCCGATGGTGAACCTTGTTGTGACTGGGTTGGTGAAGCCGGTGCCGGTCATTACGTCAAGATGGTCCATAACGGGATTGAATACGGGGATATGCAATTGATTTGTGAAGCTTATGACATTATGAAGCGGGTGGGTAAGTTTACCGATAAGGAAATGGGGGATGTGTTTGCCAAGTGGAACACTGGGGTTTTGGACTCGTTCTTGATTGAAATCACCAGAGACATTTTGTACTACAATGACCCCGCCGATGGTAAGCCTCTTGTGGAAAAGATTTTGGATGAAGCTGGGCAAAAGGGTACCGGTAAGTGGACTGCCATTAACGCCTTGGAATTGGGGATCCCCGTTACCTTGATTGGTGAAGCGGTGTTTTCTCGTTGTTTGTCTGCTCTTAAGGACTTGAGAGTTGATGCTTCCAAGCAATTGTCTGGTCCCGTTGTCCCTGAAGAATCTCCCATTAAGGCTTCTAACCGTCAAGAATTTATCGATAACTTGGAACAAGCATTGTACGCCTCCAAGATTATCTCTTACACTCAAGGGTTCATGTTGATGAAGCAAGCTGGTAAGGATTACGGCTGGAACTTGAACTTCCCTCTGATTGCATTGATGTGGAGAGGGGGTTGTATTATCAGATCGGTTTTCCTTAAGGATATCACCTCTGCTTACAGAAGTAACCCCAACCTTGAAAACTTGTTGTTTGAACCTTTCTTCAACAAGGCCATTACTAAGGCCCAATCTGGGTGGAGAACTACCCTTAACCACACCCAAACTTGGGGGATTCCCGCTCCTGCGTTCTCTACCGCCTTGGCCTTCTACGATGGGTTGAGATCGGCTAGATTACCCGCTAACTTGTTGCAAGCTCAAAGAGATTACTTTGGTGCTCACACTTTTAGAGTGTTGCCCGGTGCCGAAACTAAGGACTTGCCCTTGAACAAGGATGTTCACATTAACTGGACGGGAAAAGGCGGGGACGTCTCAGCAACCACTTATGATGCTTAGGTGAGTTATGAGACGTCACTCACATGATATGTACAAGTATTATCACACACAAAAAAAAAATAACGAGTATGTATAACCGTAGAGCTTTCGGAACAGTATTTACCGATGGTTTTGGCGTTCCCCGCCTATCGACATTCGCTTATGGCGGGAGAAAAAGTTATTCCGGGTGGAAAAAATAAATTGAGGTTGAGAATCACGTGACAGGGAACCCCATTCCGTGAAACCTCCCCCAAGTGATATCACCCGTTAGTGAATGGATCAAGTATACCAAGTCGTCTTTGGTCACCCCCCACCATCAAAACCACCCTCATCGATAGCCATCACCCTGAAACCACCTATTGCTTATTACGCTAGCATTGCTATCATCGTCATTGGCGTATATATCATCTCCCCCACCGTCTTCCCCAACCAACAAATGTTCACCCGACGTCCCGATAAATATGCCACTGGTCTTCAAAACCTTCGAAATGATTGTTTTGCCAATCTGTCATTACAAGCGCTTCTGGCGTTGCCGTCATTAACTCAATACCTTAATCAATTCATCAGTCATCAAAATCGATTACAAGCATTTCTTGATAGTAAAGGGATAACTGAAAAGGTGATTAAACAACGGGCAACTCAAGTGAAGGCGAAAAAGGGCCGTATTGATTGGATTTCCATGGATATTCCTCTTCATCATTCATTGGCAGTATTGATGAAAAAACTTCAAGATACCACCACCACAACAAAGACGATATCCGTTTGGACGTTTTTACATTCATTGGAGGCGATTTTTAACTCGAAAATCCTGAGGAGTCAACATGATGCTCATGAACTCATCATGTTAATCATGGAGACGTTAGAAGTGGAAAACCAAAAGATGACGCTGATTCGGCAGTTTATCACCGATAATTTGGATCAATGGATCACTGCTAATGGTAAGGATTATACTGATATTGGTATTGTCCCCGAATTCCCCTTTTCCGGATTGACATTATCTAAAATGCAATGTCTTGGTTGTCAAAAGACATCCAAGCCCAATTTCACCCCATTTTTGATGATGACGTTAACTACCCCTCAAGCATTAAATACCAATTTGGAAGAGATGCTTTTAAATCAACAACTGGAGCAGATTGAAGGTTATCATTGTCTGGTATGTCGAGCCAATTATATCCTTAGTCAAATCCCATCTGATCACCCTTATCGTCAAGCATTTCAATCAATGGCAGATACTGGATATATTAATGATGATTTTGCCGCCGAAGTTGATGAATTTGCAAAGCTGGTTCGCAATATCAATCAAGTATCATCGACGGTGGTTTCAAGTCATCAAATTCTTAAACCACCAAAGATCTTTGGGATTCATTTAAGTCGACTGACATTTAATGGTCAACAAGTGATTCGAAACCCATGTCGAGTGAAATTTAATGAGATGATTACCTTATCTATTGGTAGGTATCATGAAGAGCTTCAACTGTTACTGACGCTGCCTCTGGATGATCAAATCCATACCAAGGTATTAACCACCGATATTAATGATATGGAACTGGCACATGTTCAAAATGAAACGTTTGAAGAACGAGGAGAAGAATTGGCTCTGGTTGATAATACTTCAATCACCGGAGGAGAAGGTGAAGGAGATATCACATCGATGATGACGTCAGAAAAACCCAATTTATTAAATGCTAGTGATGATCAATTGGAATCCCTTCAACAGCAATTCTCGCAATTCAATTTCAATGATAATGATGCTTATAAATATCGATTATACCTGGTGATTCGTCATCAAGGGTCTCATACTCAAGGTCATTATGAAGCTTATAAACGTAAGCCTACCTATGCCAAAGATAAAGATGGTACCATCATTCGATTATCTCCTGAGATCACTAATGATGTATGGAAATTGGCACTGGGACAACCGATGGAACAACCCATGGGGAAATCGAAAAAGTTTTCCTTGGTGAAGAAATCCGATGTCATTCATTCGGAATTATCATTATCGGAATTGGGAATCCCTCTGGGGGTCCAGCTGCCGGCGGAGATTGAATTAAATCATCAATTATCCAAATCATTACTGTTTGAGGCGCCGGTCAAATTGAAGAAATTACTGTCGGTGGTGAAATATCCATATTGGAGACTTCTGGATTCTCAAGTGACTGAGGTTGGTAAAGATCAAGTTCTTAATGAACAACTGGCGGTATATATGTTATATTATGAGCGTAAATAGTTGCATAATCGAACGCCGCATCTCCGCATCTCCGACCGCCAGCCCCGACGCCATCTCCGCATCTCCGAATCGACCCCATCTCTCAAATCAATGCCTTCATCACTAACAACGGGGGAAACTCAACTCACCCAAAGAAGACATCTGGTAGTATCAACTACTAGTCAAACTACAAGATGGTCTTCTCAATCTCAACTTCAACAACTTCAACAAGAACGAGATGCCGAACTCCCTCATCTGATCTTCACCAATCATGAAAAATATATCATTGTCTTTATAGCAGGAATGTGTGGATTTTGGTCAACAATATCCCTGCCCATCTATCTTCCCGTTTTACCTATTCTAGAACATGAATTTGGAGTATCTGAAGAAAAGATGAATATCACCGTGGTGGTATATCTGATCTTTCAAGGGTTAGCCCCAGTGATCTTCTCGACATTATCTGATCAATGGGGTCGTCGGATCATCACCATGATGTGTTTATTTATTTATGTCATTGCTAATATCGCTTTAGCCGTCAATACCAATTTTGCTGGATTAATTGGTATTAGATGTCTTCAAGCATTTGGGGTTGCACTGACGGTTACTGTTGGTAGTGGAGTGGCTAGTGATATTACTGTTAAAGCTGATCGAGCCCTGTTTATTGGTCTTTGTACGGGACTTTCATTATTAGGTCAAGCATTTGGTGCCCTCATCGGAGGGATGATCTCATCAGCTATGGGATGGAGAGCGATCTTTTGGTTCTTAGCCATTAGTTCAGGAGTGACATTAATCATTGTTTATATCTGTCAACCAGAAACCACTCGATCTATCGTTGGTAATGGTAGTATCTTACCTACCAAATGGAAGATAGTCTCAGTGGCACCAATCTTGAGTCTTTCCAAGTTTAAAAAGAGAATCCTCCCTTCAGGACAAACCAATTCTTCATTAGTCACTGGGAAGCAATTCACCATCTTTGCTCCATTTAAAATCTTATCCAATTTACCGGTGATTCTTGCGTTGACACCAATGACCATTTGTTATGTGATGTGGTTAATGATGTTGACGACGTTATCCACGTCATTATCCAAGAGTTATGGGTTTAGTACTTCCAAGATCGCCTTATGTTATATCCCTAGTGGTATTGGTGGGTTAGTGGGTACCGTCTCCATTGGTAAGATCTTGGATTGGACATATCATGTGAGATATAAGGCGTATTTGGAGTCGAAGAAATTAGATAATGGTACTGCTAAAGAACCCAAGTTTAATATCTTTAAGGCAAGATTAGTGGTGGCGGTATTACCCACTCTATTATGTTTTTTTGGTGCCATTATCTTTGGTGCTTCCATTCAATATCATACCAATATTCTGGCGATCTTAATCTCATCGTGTATGATAGCTATGGGAGCTATGATCTATTTAACCATCTCCACTACCGTATTAGTGGATTTATACCCTACTCAGCTGTCAGGGTCATCCTCTTGTGTCAATTTAACTCGATGTTGGGCGGCGGCGATCTTCATTGCCGTATTGACCCAAATGGTGGATAAAATGACGGTATTTGGATGTTATGGGTTTATGGCGGCCTTGTGTGGGTTACTGGGGTTATGTGCTGGGTATTTATATTGGAAATCGGATGATTGGGTATAGAGGTTAGATATAGAGGCATTCTAATGGAAATTCATCGACGGCGATAACGGACTCCGGGCTGACAGGTACCGGTTAGTGATGAATGGATTTTGTTGAGGATGACGAGTATCTTCATCATCATCGAATTCCAGATCCAGACCATCATCATCATCACCATTATTATTATCATTATCAATCATCCCCATCTGTCGATTCATAAAAAATGATGACCGATTCCCCGCCACATGTGGTTGATACCGTTGACGATTCAGATGAGTCAGATGAGTCAGTGTCATCAGGTAACTAGGCAGATATCCATTGATAGGAGGTTTCGAAGGCGTCGTCACTTGCAGATAGGTATAACTAGTATTAAATTGAGATGATTGATTGACATTGGGGGTAGCCACTTGAGATGATGTCGATGTCGATGATGGTTGAATCAGGGCAAATTTAAGTTTATGAAGGAGATCTTCAGTATCAAAATCTGGTCGACTACCTTCATCAATAAGTCCTTGGAATGCCAATACCAATTGTCCTACCCTTATCAATACCTGGGGGTTGGTTTGAGCGATGGTAAGCTTCTGTACCGATTGTAACAGGGCAATCACCAGTTGTTTTTGTCGAGGGGAGAATTGGGTATGATCTACACGATGGAGGAGATCATCAATCGCCTGGGAGATGGCGCCGTTAGTGGTCATTAGTACGAGTAGGAGTAGACACTATTAGTTGACAAACGCGGTGAAGGATTTAAACATTTTGGTGAGGAGGTGATGGCGTGCATATTAGCCGATTTTAGGTATAACCTTTTACCCACTTGGGACATTGATAATTAGTTTCTAATTGTTTTATTTTAAAAAACCTAACCACTAAAAAATATTCACCTCTATATGTTATGGTGGTGGTGGGGGGGGACTCCGAGAGGGAGTTTAGGAGATGGGTTCACGTGACCACTTAGTACAAATCCAGCTTGACAAAATCATTAACAAACCCTAACTGTTGTAATCTCTTTGTCCTATGCAGTTCATCGATAATGCGTTGTCGATGGATTTTTTTCAATTTGGCTTCGGCGTCACCAAAAGCAATTTGATGGCGATTTTGTAAATGATCATCTTCCTTATCGATATCGAGTTCTCCCATCATAACCACGTTTTCCCCTCTTACCATAAATACTCCTCGATAAGCTTCGGCGAATTGAGGGGTTTGTTCATCATCGAGATAGATTCTTTCCAATGCATCTTGGATGACCAAATTAGCGAATTGATCGAATGTCCGGAGGATACCAAATACGTTACGACCATCACGTAATAACACAAAGATTTTGCGATCGACCAGTCCCACTAGAGCAGCGGCGGTGGTGAAGGCGTACAGTTCGAGGTAGAGGTCCTCGACGTTCATGGTGGATGGTTTTTCTTGCGCGCGGGCGATATGGATGTATGGGGGGGG
>JAJMLP010000127.1:0-19405 GCA_030569815.1 Diutina ranongensis (nom. inval.)
GTAATCTAGGGGGAGATATCAAAAGGATGGCGGTAGGGGGTGGGGCGTAGTATCCGTAAGAATTTTCTTGGTGAGGGTCTGGGTATAATTTTTAGGTGTTAATGCCTTATTTGTAAGTTCGAGAATTTCTTAGTTGCAAACATTTGACGTATGCAGTGCGAAACTGACAACATGTCTTACCTACACCTTGAAACGAGCAGGAAGGGTTGATGAGGGTTGAGCAAAGGGATGGCTGGATTATTAGGGAGATTATAAGGGAATTGTTAGTGGAGGAAATTCCCTTGATTCAAAACTGTCGATCCTATCATCATTTACCTCACCATTTTCCTTTAGGGCAAAAGTGAGGGTAGGATGCATATTGCATCCTAAATGCACAAACTACCCTCGATTTTCTCCTCGGTTGCTCCAATGAGTTTAGTACCAGTATCGACAATGCTAGGGTTAACTTAAGAGATGATGAAGGATATGAGTGGATAATTAATTGAAGGGGGTCCCCTCCGTGATTGCTGGCCGTTTGATCGACGGTTATAGTGGGTGTCGATCTTTCAATCGAGCCCTTAAATTCTTATTGCTAGATTGAGGTTTATGATTTTAAAACAAAGTTGCATGACACCCGAACCTTCCGATTACGATACGATATTGAAGTATTTTGGTGAAACGATTTTCTCTACGCCGTGCCATCACCGACAAATTGTATGGTATAACCGGTAGATATTTTCCGAGGGAGGACCACTCATGTTTACCCGGGATCATTTTCGGGGTAATCATTGTTTGACATAAAATGGTATCCCCCACAACAAAATGGTCACCTCAGTTATTGGCGACGTTTACCCGCCACGCCATCTCGTAATCCACTACTTCTAGTTAACATGATTAATTACCGAGTTAAGCGGTGCGGCTTATGCAAGTTCACCAGTGGCCGCCGCTAACCGACGACAAATATATACTAGCCGCCATCCCCCATGGTTAACCGCAGTTGGATCGATTAAATCATGGTGATAATCATCCGCTAAAGCTTGTTTTTATTCCCTTGCGATTATTTCTGACGTCACTGATGGTTCCTTCCTTCAAGTGAGTCATCAATCCACATGTCCGTTACCCCGATGACCCTGCCAATTTTACTAGGCTTCCACTCCCCTATCAGCGGTACGACTTGACCTATCATTTTTGCCAAGTACATCCGACGTTGGTCAATGTGGAAGAAAAAAAAAACGCCGAACCAAACTGCCTACACCATGCGCATTGGCGATGGACCCCAAACAGAAAAAAAAAAAAGAAACGTTCGGAGGATTCCGAGAAGTTCATACCATGGGCTTCATAACCAGAAACACCAACCCATTTACTAATTACCAAAAATAGTCATCATCCACCCAAACATCATAATGGTTATTCCTTTGGCTAATAATGACGAGCGCAATCGGACATGACAGTGTCACTGGGTAAGCCTATGTCGGCCACTGCGTCAGTGAGCGCCGTATATTCTGGCATATAACCCATGTTCAAGTAACCCCATCGCCGTTTACTCCAGGTTTATCTGCATGAAATTTTTTTAATAAAACATCGAAAACCCCAGATTTTTTCCCTCTATATTTTTCTTGTTTGTTGTCTCGAGAAATGTCATCAGCAAAGAATGAACCATCCACTTATACCGAAGATTCGGTGGGATCATCAGTGACGGCATCCCCCCTGAGATGGACAAAGTTTAAGGATCTGTTTAAACCGATGGAAACCACCCATTACCCCGATAATATGCTGTTCTTTTCCACCGAATTCCCTAAGGAAGGCGAAGATAAAGAAGCTGGCGAAACTAACCCCAAATTAAAGCGGGGGTTGAAGCAACGGCATATTCAAATGATTGCCATTGGCGGGTCGATTGGTACGGGGTTGTTTGTTGGGGCAGGCGGGTCATTACGTACTGGGGGGCCTGCAGCATTACTTATTGCTTGGGGGTTGGTGTCGACGATGTTAGTACCAGTTGTCATGGGGTTGGGGGAACTTTGTGTGGCTTACCCTGTTACCGGGTCATTTGCCGTTTATGCCCTGAGATTTGTTGACCCTCTGTGGGGGTTTGCCGTTGGTATCATCTATGCTCTTATGTGGTTGATGGTATTCCCATTGGAACTTGTGGCTGCATCGATGTGTATCACTTATTGGAATGATAGTATTAATCCGGTGGCATGGGTACTGCCAATGTTGATCTTTGTATTGTTGATCTCTTTCTTTGGGGTTAAAGGTTATGGTGAAGCTGAATTCGTCATTACCATCGTTAAGATCATCACCATTGTTGGGTTTATCATTTTTGGTATTGTCATTGTTTGTGGAGGTGGTCCTCATCATGATTACCTTGGCGGTCGTTATTTCCATCATCCCGGGGCATTTGCTCATGGGTTTAAAGGGGTGGCTACTACGTTTGTCACCGCATCTTATTCGATGACGGGGGCAGAAATGGTGGGGTTGGCATCTGCTGAAACAAAGGACCCACAAAAAGTGTTACCCAAGGCTGTCCGGCAAGTGTTTATTAGACTTATTCTCTTTTTCATGTTGCTGTTGTTATTTGTTGGTTTGCTTGTTCCTTATAATGATCCTAGTCTTCTTGGTGCCAACCAAAATTCCACTTCTCCTTTTGTCATTGCCATTAAGAATAGTGGGGTTCATGTGTTGGATCACTTTATGAATGCTGCTATTTTATTGACGGTTATTTCCGTGGCCCTGGCTTCAGTATTTGGTTGTTCTCGTACCCTTCATTCTCTTGGGGAACAAGGGTTCCTTCCTAAGCAATATGCCATCATTGATCGTGCAGGTAGACCCATTTGGGGGTTGATTACCTCGGCGGTGTTTGGGTTACTTTGTTACTTGGCCGCTTATAAGAATGAAGGGGTGGTGTTTGCTTGGTTATTGTCAATTTCCGGGTTGGCCACCGTGTTTTCATGGTTTAACATTGCCGCTTGTCATGTTAGAGTTCGGTTAGCCATGAAGGCTCAAGGCCGTAGTCTTGATGAATTGATGTATAAGGCTCCTACTGGGATTATTGGTTCGGTATATGCCATGGGATTTTTGGTCACCGTACTTGGTCTTCAATTCTGGGTGGCCCTTTTCCCCATTGGTAGTGCTGGTAAAGCTGATGCTTACAATTTCTTCCAATCATACTTGTGTGCCCCCGTGTTTTTGTTCTTTTATGGTATTTCTGCCGCTTGGAGATTATACAAGGGTACCTATAGATTCATCATCCCATTAAAAGAAATTGACTTGGACTCGGGAAGAAGAGAGTTTGACTTGGACGCCATTCGTCAAGAAATCGACGAAGAAAAGGAAAAGAATGCCTTGAGACCATTTTATTCGAGATGGTTCCATTACTGGTGTTAATCCTCATACCTTTCTATATTTAATGATTATGACTAGCATGTTAACAAATAATATAAATGATATTTTATAATTCATAGAATCCAAACAATTTCTTGGAAGCATTTTCGATCCATCCCATCTTGGTCTTACCATCGCTAGTTTTGGTGATGGTGGGGGCAGCATCGGCCTTGACAAATAACTTTGACCCATCTTTAATTTCCATCTTCAGAATGAGAGATGGTGGCGACATTTGGGTAGCTCTATCATCATGAGGCTTGCCATCAAGTAATTTGGAATCTAATTTACCCACATCTTCTTCTGAAGTTAATGGTCTCCTTTCCATCTTTTCAATGGCATCCTTGGAATAAGGAATCACCCCAATAAATTCCCCATTGAATACGGTACCACTACGCAGCAAAGCATCCAATGCCAGTTCAGGCGATTCATAGGTAATCTTAACCCATGATGGCCCGGAAAAGATAGGGAGTTTTGGTTTATTATCTTTAGCCGCCGTCAATAATGTCGTTGGGTTGCCCAAATCAAATTGTTCCAAGATGGTACCACATTCTCTAAAATAAAGGATGATTTCCGGTGCCCGAGGTTCCAGGTATCCAAACACAATCACCGCCAGTTCTTGTTGTTGTTGTGATTGAGGTTTTTCATGATGGACATCTTTTGTCGGTGATTTCGAGGAAAACACCAGGGCAAATTGATTAGGATCCTTATTCAATAGCAGGTCGACCTTTTGTCTTGGTTTACTCACCAATACTTCTTCAGTTAAATCATGAATCAGCCGCAGGGGAGGTTGATCATCACCAAAAGTGACTTCTTCCACGGTATCAGAAATGGTATCATCGAATCTCAGGTCATCAAATATCGTCAGTTTATCCCCTCGTTTGTTTTGGCCAAAACTAAGGAGATTGAACCCATCATCCACCACCAGCTTTTGGGTGGTGGTCAGCTTCTTACCATCTCCCAGGATCTGAAATGACAGCTTTTTCTTGGCATCTAGATGATTAGGAATCACCCGTTTCTTATGTTGTTGATGCCATGCTGGCTGTTGCTGGTCGATAGACATTGGCCTCTTCTAGTGGTGGTGATATGATGTGTATAATGGAATGGGTACTGGCCAAGTTTAGGTGAGTGCGAACGCCCCATCTCATCCCACCTCATATACTAGACGATGACATCGACCCTTTCCCCCGCTGAACAGAGTTATCTCTATGATAGTTTGACATCGACGCCTCCTATACGACCTGATCTGAGACAATCATTTCAGTTCCGTCCACTTGAGGCCAAAACTAACTTTTTACCCTCGTCCAATGGTCTGGCGAGAATTCGACTGGGAGATGGTCAAGAATGTATCGTGCTGGTGAAGCTGAAAGTTGAACCGATTCTGTCTCAATTTATTGAATGTGATGTCGATGTTTCTGGATACCGGGATGACCTGAATTTCGTACTGAATTTAAAGTTCAACTTGACATCATTATTAACCAAGAATTTCCCTCGAGATCGCCTTCAATTGACGAAGAAATACATGTTCAAGTTGTATATTGATTGTGTCGTCATAAGTCAAACATCATATCCTTTAAGTTTACTAAGTTTGACCACTTATTTGGCATTAAAAACCACGAGGTTACCATTATTGGTGAGTCTGACTGATGATGATGAAATTGCCGAATTACCAACGTTTTCTGATGATTGGGATTTAGCAAGACCAATTGCTGATAACCTTAGCCCTCCCATTTATATTGTCGTTGGTGTTGTCGGTACTAATTTGGTGTTTGACCCCTCGATGGAAGAAGAACAAGTATTGGAGAATGGATTAGTGCTAACATTTTATGATGGTAAGATCATCACTCCAATTACTAATATCAATTTACTGTCACAATCATCATTGGGTAAATTTAATGGGGTTAATCCTCAAATGATCATTAAAGGTATTGCCATGGGTAATGAATACGGACAACAGATTATTAGTGCATTAAACCAATTGGTGGATAGTGATGATTCGATGGCGATATTTTAGAGTTTATCATCTCCATATCAACGGGTTGGTTGGTTGGCATGGGGACATGAGATCAGATGATCCCATGTATACGAGTCGTCCGTGGTTCCACAGTAAATATATATCATCATCATTTAGAATCAACAATGATATATACAGGAGTCTAGCCCCCCCATTTAATGTTTATCCTTAATTCTATTTATTCTACCTTCCATCGTGTTGATGATTTAACAATTCACTCCCTAACTTACAACCGGCTATTTGTTCCCTCTCGGAGTTATCGTGGGTTGGGTGCCTCTCAACCAGCCCAGGCTCAGGTCACTTTCAGGGATAAATGGCGTTACTTCTACATTCCCTTGCTATTTATAAGTGGCGCCACCGTCAATACCCATTTATATACCCCCTAATAACCCTAGTAATCATGGTAATTCCTTCAAACGACGCCGGTATCTCCGCGATGTTTATGGAGGTTGTTTGGTAAAGACCCCCTAATTTGGTGGTTGCTTCGTGCGTGTACATGTTCCCCGGGCTGTTAACCAAAGTTCGATAGATAAACGACAATCCTGCCGCAAAATTTACGATTTTATGCTGGATATTCATTAATTGAAAAACGAAGTGGAGGAAAGGCAAAACAAACCCAACCAACCAAATCCAATACTATTGCTATTTACGCTTGAAACCTTCCCTAAGCTTGAACCCCGGAGGAAACACCAACCGCAGCCACGATGGGATCGATGACATTTCTGTTCAAAGAAGCATCGGTCAATTGCAATTGAGCATCAGTCCACACGTGTTCGACCTTGGTGGGGTCAATTTCACCAACCCCGCACATTCTGCTACCATTGGCCCAGTCTTGGACTCTCTTTAACCCAAGTTCAGTAAACACTGAATCGACGGCATCGACCAATTGGTTGGAGATTTCGGGGCCGTGACCAGGAGTGGGGGTGATTCTCAATCTTTCTTCACCAATGGGAACGGTGGGGAAGTTGATGGCTTGGACGTAGATGTTGTGCTTGTTCAACAACATGTCCGAAGCCTTTTTGGCATCGGCAGCGTTACCAACCAATACGGGGACAATGTGCGAAGGGTTAGGGATGACGGGCAACCCGATTTCGTGCATGGAGTTCTTGACGTATCTCGTGTTCTTTTGTTGGGCGATTCTGTCTTGAAGAGTCGACCGTTGGTATCTAATCGATGCCAGGGAAGCAGCCATGATAGCGGGGGGTAAAGTGGTGGTGAAGATGAACCCAGGAGCGTACGATCTGAACCAATCGACGAAATGAGCCTTACCGGTGACATAACCACCAACGGTACCATAAGCTTTACCTAAAGTACCAGTGATCATGTCAATTCTTTGCATAACCAGAGGCTTGGAAGTGATGGCAGGACCCATACCGGCAGCCAAGTGAGCGTCAAAGTCCAAGTGTTCGGCAACACCAGCACCATGAGGACCATACATACCCACGGCATGAACTTCATCCAAAAAGGTGAGGGCACCATACTTGTCGGCCAAGTCACAAATCTTTTCAATGGGAGCAACCGACCCACACATCAGGTACACTGATTCAAAGGCAATCAACTTGGGAGTCAGCTTGGGGTATTGAGCCAATAATTCTTCCAAAGACTTCAAGTCGTTATGCTTAAAAATGTGCTTTTTAGCTCTGGAATTACGGATCCCAGTGATCATGGACGAATGGTTTAATGAGTCGGAAAAGATTACCAAGTCCTTAATCTTTTGCCCCATTAACGACAACACGGCGTCGTTGGCAACGAAACACGACGAAAATACCAACGCGGCTTCATGCTTGTGCAAAGCGGCCAATTCGGATTCGAGAGTGATGGCATGAAGGTTGTGGCCGGCAATATTTCTCGTACCCCCGGCACCCATACCGTACTTGTCCAACACGCGCTTCATTTCCTGAACGGTGTGTTGGTTGCGCCCCATACCCAAGTAATCATTGGAACACCACACGGTGACCTTGTCTTCTTCGACGGCACGGTGAGCCTTTGGGAATTCATCGGCCAACCGGTTAATGTTGTTGAAGAACCGGTACAGCTTGTCTTCACGCTTTTTCGAAAGTTCATTGTTGACAAACCCATTGTAGTCAAACAGTTCTTCCTTTGATCCCGAGGGACCCAAGTTCATCGAGGCCGACATGCCCAAATCTTCCAGGCTAAACGCGTAAGGAGTGGTTGCGGGAGTGGAAGACGACAATGGAGTGGCAGTAGCTCTGGCGGGGGGAGTGGCCCGAGAGTATTGCCGCAACTGGTGACCCATAAAAGGACATTGACGAGCTTGAGTGGCCAATTCGTGTTGTTGGCTCATTTGACGGAGAGCGGACACCCCCAGCTTCTTGACAAAGGGGCACACCGACATCAGCATACGAGCAACCGATTCCATGGTTGTAATTTCGTAAAGTGTTGGGGGGGGAGGTTTTTTCAGTCTCATTTTTATATAACCGCTTGGTCCTGTGCAGGATACCATCGATCGTCAAAAAAAAAAAAAAAAAAGGTCCGAGTGACGACCAGTGCATGATGTAGCCCTAACCAATCACGCTCGTGTTAAATCACAAGCAGGTCGCCGGAGGTAAGGCTAAAACGTAGGTGGTGCATGGTTTAGGGATGGGCTCCGGGGTTTGGTCAATAATGGCTAAGGTGTATTGCTTATAAATTGGGGTACCTCGGAACTGGTAGTCATTGATTGCATACATCATTAGATAATCGAGTTGCTCCCCTCATTATAGGTGGATTAACCTGTTTAGGTCAACCCCCCCCCTCCTCTCGTTTCAATGGTGAATTTTCCTGTGAGAGATTTAGGAATGGGCTCATATGCTGCCGGTAACGGCAGTACCATGGAAGAAATGACTCAGAGGAATGGACATTAATGATAAATGATAGAAAAAGAAGTGGTTCGGAGGATATTCAAGGATGTCCCCGTAGTTGTAGTTGCTATAATATCTTCGTAGTTTATTTGTTGACCTCATTAATCAAACTCCGTCACCCATGCACTGTGACCCAAGCGAAGCGTGGCAGGTGAAGTGCGATGTCGGTAGGGTTTCAGAAACACCATCGACGAAGACATCCGACATGGAATTCATTAGAGAATGGGATAAATCCCAACACGAAAGGTTTCATCGATATATTTCCGAGGCAAAAGCCAAAATATTAACATTGTTTACTGTTGCTATAGCATTGGAGGTTGTGGGGAGAGGGTATCATCCGTTCTGGGGGTTTCATATGATAATTACGTCATTGGGCCATTAAGGCCAACAACACATTAAATGTGGGGAACCTAGCAACCACCCAAACAAAAGAATAGGTTATAAATGGATGCATCATCTGTTGATCACCCCCTAATCATGGTAGTACGAGATAATAACCATGATTTATATCTCAATTAGGAAGATGGGGGAGTGCAGCTTCGGGAGAATGGTGGTTAGTATCCATTGGGTGGTTAACATGGTGTGGGTGTGGTTTATATGCAGTCTGGACACCCATGATAACCACCGGTTGAAGATTATAATAATCTTCTATTATCTTGATGAATTAATTGATACATTGGCGTAGTTACCGTCACCGCCACCACCAAAATCATCACCAACATTTTCTCTAATTGTTTCTGAGTTCGGAGGAATAATCGCCAACATCGTATTGCCAGAGCAATGGCGATACAATAGGCGATGATAAATCCTGGAGGAGACAACGTTAACGAAAATGAGGCAATGGCGCCCTGAATAATCGATACGTAGCTGTAGATGGTGAATTGGAGGTTGACATCTTGGATATAACCACATCGATACCAATGATAACCTAATCCAGTGATATATGCTCCCACCAACCCCCATCCAAGTAATGGCCAGGTGATATCGACAAAATAATGCCATATCGACGCCGCCACCACCGATATTACGAGGAATTTCCCCATTTGCGTCACCTCATGATGGCGAAACTCGCCTCCTCCAAGATCCTCCCATCCAGTAGAGGCGTCTTCGAACGATTCTGGTTGATCAAGGAATTGGATCCGGAACCCAAGCACACATTCACTGGTGTCGGCGGTGGTTGAAGCGATGATGCTGGTGGTATCCATGAAAATATTCACTGAAGTAGAGGGTGGGAAACCACTTTTAAAGCTAATCAAGCAATATTCGGTTGGAGGGGGTGATAAAGCCTGTATTTACTTGACTATATTCAAAATGCTGCCTTGTTCCTCAACCTGGCGACAACAATTGCCGAAACGGATAACGTAATCTAAGGTGACATTCGAGGGTTATTGATGAAGAATTAGGGGGATGTGATAGTCGGAAATAGTGATATTTAATTAATTGAATCAAGGTTATTATTTAATATGTTCATCTATCATCTATTAATGACAATAAGCCAGGATATGTATAGGCCATTAGGAAGTCATCACCATTCAGGGGTGCGCGCATGTGATACGTCAATACAATTGGGAAGATCTGTAGATTAGTTCCAAAAGGGGAAGAATTGTCGATTGATGAATCGGCTATAGCAATGGTGTCAGGGGGGTGAGATGAGGTCAAGGTAGGTGGTGGCGGGTTATATGTATAAGGGTAAAACCTGGTGATGAGATTAAGGCAACTGGTACCGTATCCTTGGGGGGGTGGATGACTAAATTATTAACACGTGGATGCGTAAACGGTTACGATTGACACGTACAGTATGTGGGATGTTAGATAATATTTCCTACGGGTTAATCACGTCGTTATGGCGTTCAAATGGGGTATAATTACGCGTCATCGTTGTTGATTAATTGGTGGATAACCCCGTCAATCGGTGGTGTAGGTGGTTAAGCCGTTCAATACTCATCCATACCCGGTTTTGCATTCCACGGTAATTGGTTGCCATTGTAGTAATACCGTCCGAGGCTACGCCCAACGCTACGGCCAAAGCCAAGCCCAACACTGTTGTTTATAGGTACCCCTATTAATCTATCGATTCATCCTCTTGTAACTTAATTACCTGGTTTGGTGATAATATCGATCTAGTCTACCATGCACCATTTCCTCGCTATTGATTTCCTCATTCGTCAATAGTTGATGATGAAAAAGCCTAGGCCAAATAATCGGCTATATTAGCCACGATAATCCCATCGTCTACATTCAACATTTATATTGTAAACTTCGAGAATTTATCAAGGTTATGTGTCAGAGATGACCCGATCCGTGTGAGCCATTATGTGGTTCCATGCAGGTCTTAGTCAGCATCATCTTCCAAGACATAATCCAATCCTCGATATTATCCACAAGTAAATGGTGACTCAAGAATGCTCGATCCTTCCGAGCTACCATATGTATGAGTCCATCATCCAGGGGGTTCAGGACTGTCGGGAAAATGAAATGCCTATCCCTCCCCAGTATGAAGATGATATGATGTCTTCGGAGATAATAACCCCGGTAAACTTAAATCGACCACTGCCATGGTCTTCACCATCTCCAATCCCATTTGGTGATGATTACCCTACCCCAAACCCTCAAAACCATCGACACCCATTATTTGATCTGCTTTTAGATCTTGAAGATGAGAATATCCCCGGATTGGAGATCAAGCTCCATTTCACCAAGGACCTGTGTCAACCAGGGGTCCCATCTCAAGTGATCCCACAAAAGCTGAGTTATTGTGAAGGTCTGGATCTCCTTGGGTTTATTACCGTTGATAATCATCTTGATGAATCCATCGAATTTGAATCGTTTATGATCGTATTAGAAGGGGTGTGTACCATCCGATCTAGTGGTACCAGACATCAGTTCCTTCAAATGTTGGATTTCGGAGCTCTGTATAATCCTGCTCGGATTAATCGTTTGGTTAGTGATAGTGGGTCCCCTTACCAATTAAGACTCCCCCCGATCGATCCTGTCGATAATCGACAATTCTGTTTCCATAATACCAAATCGCTTGATCGGTGTTTACATGCCAAAGGTCGATATAAGCGATTCTTTTCCTTTACCATTCCTCCGGGGCTCTTGGATAGTGAATGTGGTGAAGCCATTTCTGAGCACCTATTACTTCCGCCAACTACATCCAATGAAGTGGTAGATATCTCCTATGCTATCACCACTCGTGTGATTTCATCAAAAAAGGGTGCTGGTAATGTTGATAAGTGGGTAATCCTACGACAAGCGGCTCATGGCATCGTGGTTAAACCAACGAGGTTTCTGTATACCAATGAGATGGAGAGATCTCTGTTTTCCGAACGATTATATCTTAACTTTTTGGGGAGAATTGATGAACAACTTGGAGTGGGACCAATGTTAAAGGGTAAAGTATTGGATATCCCAATTGAATACTCAATCACCACTCCTGTGGATTCAAAGCTATTAAAGTTGGGCAAACCCACCCATGGTGAGTTAAGGATATGTTCTAAACGAAATGTCGAGATTATCATCTTGAATCGTATTCAAGATGTCGTCATCCCCATCACGTTTGAATATAGTGATGTCAGTGGTCATTCCCCACCAAAAATCAAACAGTCATTAGTGACCATCCAAGATATCGATTTCGCCACTGATTTACCATTACCATTTGCCTTGGGAGCATTCTTATTCAACAATCCCGTGAGATCATCAAAACATGATGGTGATACCTTGGATATTTGTATTGAGACCACGAGAAAATTGGCCGGGGTCCTCAAGTGTACTCTGGAAGCTACAGGGATGAAATTGAATGCTGAGGTGGTTAACCATATCAAGTCGTTATGTAAGCTTAAATGGCAGAGTTCAAGTCATCAATTACGAAAGTTTAATAATGGATCGACGATATCCAAAAGAATCAATGAAGGTAATTGGAAACGGGTGGGGCCCAACACCGTGGCCAAATCGGTGAATATCGAGATTGATCATCGCCATTTTGTTGAAGAGAATCTCTTGCCTTCGTGGCAAGGTTGTTTGGCGGGGAAGATGTATTTGTTAAAGTTGACGTTTGTTCTTAGTACGGGACAAAAAGTTAACCTTAAGCTTCCCATGGCCATTCGGTCTACATAGCATCGCGTGTATATAATAAAAGCATTAGCATGGTCATTACCACTATTTACTTCTTCTTGGACTTGGTGGCCTTTTTATTGGCGGGTTTGCCGCCTTTACTCTTGCCTCCACCACCATTCTTACCCTTAACATCACCGCCTCCATTACCTCCTGATGGGAGGACTAATCTAACCTTGGATGTGGTAATAAGTCCAATGGCATCATTGGCTTTGATGGCTTGTACATGTCCCCGTTCACTGGGCCAATCAAGATCGATATCTTCTTCATCATTATCCATCTTTCTCGTCGTCCAATATTGTACCAGCGAGTTAATGGCGGCACCTTTCTTGCCCGTGCCCGGTTGAATCTTCACTTTATACTTAAACTTCATCAACAGGAACCAAGGGGCAAATACGGGAACACATCCAATGAACTTGTCTCCCTTTTGCGGTTTAGCAATAAATTGGTCGAGCACTTGAACATAATTAGTTTCACTCAGCTCATCAGCGTCATCAGCATTCATGATATACTTGAGATATTCTTTAGCATCCTGTTTGCGCTTACGTTCGGCCGCCTGTTGTCGTTGCTGTTGCTTTTGCGTTTCTTCGGCAACTTTATCCTTGGCCGCTTGCTTTTCCAACTCTTGTTGTTTAACTTGTCTTAATGTCCCAAGAGCATCCATACGGAGGGTTCGTTCCTCTTCATCTTGGTCACCATACTTTTGTTTAATCTTTTTAAGTTTGGCTTTCTTTCCTCGAGACAATTTCTCTGGTCCTGGCAGTGGCAGTTTTTCTTCTGCTTCAGGTTGGGATTGGGGTTGGGGTTGTTCAGCTTCAGCTTCAGATGGTTGTTGACCCTCTGGTTGAAGCTGCTGTTGATCTGGTTGAAGTTCATGCTTAAACTTTAACTTTGCCAACTGCTCCAAATCCTGCTTCTTATTATCAACAGTAACCTTTAATCCATGCTCTTCAAACTTGGCTTCCCTCTTACTAGTATACCTCTCGGTAGTTTCTTCATCACCAAGCATGTATACCCCTAATCCCATTACCAAAGGGGTTGGAGGAAGAAACTCCTTTTTGGCATTATACTTGAATTCCCCTGGGGAGAGGAGAGTATCATCAACATCCTTCTTACTAATATCGGCGGTTTTGATAACCCATGGCAGCATGGTAGCTTTACTTGTCCAAGCAGTGGAAGAAGCTAATGCATAGATCCCTGCCGCCATCAACGTTTGCGGAGGAACCGCTTGACCTTGGAATGGGTTCTTCACAAATACCTTAAGCGATCCTTCCACATCAGCCAGAACAAGATAATCATTATCGGAAACGTGACGAAAGAAGATCATATCGGTTTGAGCTTGATCTTTGCCCGCAAGACATAAATAGCCATCGCCAGTAACGAACCAGTAGAATTTTTCAAACCAGTACTTGGCTCGGATTTGACGTATCTGTCCCCCGGTGGCTTCTTCTTCTTTGAGTTGACGTTTAAGGTCTTGGTTGATTTTGCGTTCGGCGTTTTTAAAGGCGATATCGGTATTCTTTTCCACTTTAACTTGTTTGGATTCCGCCAGTTTTTTGGTATCAAAATAGGTGGCAGCGTTAGCATAAGGGGAGATGGTAATATCCACCCAAACGTTTAGTGTTTGAGGCTTGGCTTTCTTAGCCTTTGTTGGTTTCCGTTTGCGGAGTTTAAGATCATCATCCAGATCAGAATCCAGATCAGAATCCAGGTCGGAGTCCAGGTCGGAGTCCAGGTCGGAGTCCAGATCGGAGTCCAGGTCGGAATCCAGATCGGAGTCCAGATCTGCCTTTTCTTCCTTTTCTTCTTCTCCTTCTTCTTTCAATTGTAACTGAATCTTATTCTCTTCAAGTTTTAATGGCAACTTAATCGTGGTAGCAATATCATTACCTTTCTTTTGTTCCAAAGCAATGAACGATTCCATGTTCGTCCAATCCATCTGTTGGGTGACCAAATCATTAATAAACTCAATACACTCGGCAACCAAATCAGCATGGAAGATGATGGCTTCTCCCCGTTTCTTATTCACCTCTTGTTGTTCGACCAACAGTTGGATTTGTCGATCCCGTTCATTACGAGCCAGTTCAAGCCGTTTCGATGCACTGAGCTTTTGCCGTTCTAATCGGACGAGGTTTTTTGAAGATTCGATGGTGGTAAAAAATTTATCCACGGTATCATTATACCCTTCGATGGCTTCAATCTTGTATAAAGATTCCGGGGTTTTGATTGGTTTAAATGGGTGGAATTCATCCAAGATAAACTCCAACGATAACTTATCTTCAGGATCGTAACTCGGGTTCTTTTTCGATACCAAGTACCCAGTAACTTTAGCTTCAGTCATTAATTGGGTATAGATGACATTGGTACGAGCAACTGCTTCCGCTACCTCGTTTAATGCTTGAGGGTTGTTATCCAAAGTTAAACAACTGGTACTCTTTTCAATACCTTGACTTGAAAGTTCTCGAAGGATCAATTCTGCTGGTAAATGAGGCATATGGACAAATAAGAGTTTATGTACCGAATAAACTTTTTGTTTCTTACCATTGCCTTCTTCAATCTTGCGTTTATGTTGATCAATCCATGCTTGGATCTCCTGGGAAGATGGAAGGGGATGATTCACTGGCATTTGGCTTTGTTGAATGGTGATTACTTCTTGAGAATCATCTTCTTTTGGGGTAACGTCACCAAAGAGTTGATGGCGATCAAACATCGAGTACGTTTCATTGACGGCGTAACGGTCATTATTTTCGTGTTCTCTAACCACCCGGTTAAGCATCAAGATCTTTTGATTTTCATCAAGTAATAAGATATTACCGGCACTAAAGAATTCGAGTACCAAGTAATATAATCCATCGGAAAATGAGAGCACCACCACCCGATCTTCGCCAATTTGTTTGATCCCAGTTAATCGACGAGTTTTCAAGTGTTTTCTGAGCTTAGCAACAAAATTAGAAGGGGTAGGAGTGGTTGGTTGTTCAAATTGGGTCAAATTGACTCGATGACCACATTCCAACATTACTGACTTTTTTGAATCGGGGATGGCAAACCGAAGGATGAATTGTCTATTTGGATTGGATGCTACATTATAGATATTTGATAATCTATAATTTTGCACCTCCTGTTGGAGTTCACTGGTGAGGATGGACACGTCTAGCCCGGTGACCCGTTGCTTCATGATGGTGGTGAGATCGCACGAGAGGATCTAATGTGGTGGTATAGTAGTGAGAAAAGGTGAGGGGGAGTAGACATGGTGGTATTGTAGATGTATCCTGGGTATATAGTAATATTAAAAGGGTATAATATCAATATAGACCTTATAGTGTTAATTTAAGTTAAGGGTGGAATCGAACGTTGGAAGTAGTGTACCTCTTCTGAATTGAGAGGTTATACTAATTTCTAACAAAGATGAAAAAAATTGAAAAAAAAAAAATGCTAATTGAAAAAAACTCCTGAAATTAAAAACTTCTGTTTACCTTTCTCTACGTAAAACCAAAAACCCTTTCTTTTTGAAAAATATGAAACACCCCTGTTACCACCAGTTTATTCCCCACCATCATTGTCGCGCCGCACAACATCCTATCCGTCATGACAAGGGATCACCAATTATCCCCAATAATGGGCAATACCAACCTCGAACGAAATCTCTGGAATAAACAGATGGAACTGCTAAAGAAGGATTATGAAGAAATCATCAATGACAAGAATAAACAGATTGAAAACCTCAAGGCCAACCTCTCGTTCCTAAAGGACGAAAACGAACAAACCCAACTGAAGTTAAAGAACCAACAACAAATCCAATTGAGTGGAATGAGCCGAGGATCAACCATCCCTTCAAGAATCCCCTTACCAAAACAAGTGGATATCGATTCCAAAGTGTCGGGTTATAAGAAACAAATCCATCAACAACAATTGAAAATTCAAGGATTAACCGAAGAAAATCAACTTCTTAATCATAACTTGACTGATACCACCACCAAATTGACGAAAACCATCAAAGACCATCAATTACAATGGGAGGAAATGACAAAACGACAACAAGAACATCTCGAAGAAAATGATGCCAATGAAAAGTTAACCGTGGAAATATCAAGGTTAAATCAACAAATTAATGTTCTCCGCAAAAAGAATGATGAAATAAATCAGCATCAGTATTCAATTTCGGTGTTGGAAGATCAACTTGCTAATTATGCTAAGCAACTCCAACAAATGCAAGCGATTGAAGCCAATGCAAAGCAATTACAGTTGGAAAATTTGAAACTTAATACCAAACTTGAACAATTGAATCAACCCCTGGCGGATTATCTTGAGAAATTGGTGCTTCAAGAAAAATATGATGAAATGGCGATTGATATCAAGGGACAAATTGAAAAATACCAACAATTAGAAGATGATCATGCTGAAGTCAATCAAGAACTTCAAAGTTGTCGTCAACGATTACTGGAGGTGGAAAAAGCTTTAGAAGATGTCGAACGAACTAATGGGTTAAAACAAACCGAGATTGAATATTTAAGAAAGTTGAATGACCATGGAGACCAAGAATATGTTAAACGGCTTGAAAGTCAAATCGATGTTCTCCAACAACAATTGATTACTGCTAAACTGGTTACAAAACCGCCACTGGTGACTGCTTCACCAAGCCGCAAACGCCATCAATTGGGGAATGATGTGTACAACCTGCTTCGATCACAAAATGGCGAATATGCAATTGAAGTTAAAACCCTCCGCCAACAAAACCACAGTTTACTTCAACAGGTTGAATCATTAACAAAGGTTATCAATGAACAAAAACAAATAAAGGTGATGCAATTACAAGCGAACCCATTGGTTAATGATCAATTTATTAAGAGAGAAAGCTTGGAATGCCTCAAGAAAGAAAATCAACAATTACTAGCGAAAAATTGGCATGATGCCACCGTGGTACCAAATGCAACATATGAAGCCCTTCAACGGGAACACACGTTATTAAATCAACGAGTTGAAACCGTGGCAAAACGGAATCTTCGCCTCAAAGAGCAATATCAGAAAATGACGAATAAGGTTACAGCCGCTCTCATGAGGTATTTTGGATACGAATTTAAATTTCTTGAAGACCCAATAAATCCAAGCCAAGTCACCCTGAAACTTCGATTAAAGTCAAGATTTGGCGATCATGGCGGCTACCTCATCATTAATACCGATACTCAAGAATTAGAGGTCCATGGCCTGGCCCAGTTTAAGAAGATGTCCACCGAGATTATGAACAAATGGGTGGATAAAGACAAGAAACCCGCTTTATTTTTGGCGGCGCTTAATCTTCGATTATATGATGGTGGTGACGGGGGTGATGACACCACAAATTAATTATGGCATATGATACCTGTGTATAGAATAGGAATTATTTAACCTAAACCATCATTGAGGTCCAGTCTAGCGGTAATGATAACCTATCGATTAATCCTAGTTGGTAGCCGTCACCTCTGAAAACGGAAATCGAAGATTGATGCACCATGCAACCTCTCCTGGGACCTGCAGGATCGTACGCTAGATCAGGCTTAACTAGACTATGCTAAAATTCAACCTAAATCGTCAATAATCGCAAATATTGCCGACATCATAATAACTTAGCAAGGGTAGCTCCGGGGATAAATTAATCCCAATAACTCTATTAGATAATTGGCTGGCCCCTCAATGGGATAAATTCGCCTCAGTACCAGTTATATTTAGGTTGGCATCTTTGTGTTAGATTCTGAGGCACTAGCCCCCTCTTTTAAGCGAGGCAATCAATAAACACGACGATTTGTGTAAATTTACCAAGCAAAGTCGCCTGTTTCAAAATAGCCGACGGTGATTATACGGACAGGGTTGTCTTTGCGTGCCCCCCACCACCATGAAAAATTGAAGGGAAACTATTAGCCAAACCACCACCACAATTACCACAGATGAGTTAAACTAGTAAAATTAGGTATTTCATCATCATCTAATCCCCTTGTTACATTCATTGACGGGAACACATCAACCACGACTAACGTCTGCCAACGCCTTATTGTCGCACAAACACCAACGGTTACCCAATTCGACCAACTGGGTCTCGAATTCATCCTAATAGATATCCCGCCCAATGGTTCAACCCCTTTTATATAAAGCAGATGAGGCGGCAACAACTTGACTTTGATTTTCCGACGACATGGTGCTCTCAAAATACCCGGTATTGGCAGCGGTGGTTGCCGTCGCCGTCGCTAGTAACCAAGAAGACCCTGAATTGAAAAAGAGAAATTATGGCCAAGTATACCATAACTATCATGAGGAACATTTTGCAACCACTTATGGTGATCCTATGCCCATGCAACCAATGTGGCCGTTCCGTCCCAACACTGTTGTTCCTTCTATCCCTCCTAACCCTCCCATCCCTTCTCCTTCAACCGAGCCTCCTACATTGACACCTTCAGTTCCTCCTACTGAATCATCAGTACCTCCTACTGAATCGACGGTCCCCCCTACTGAATCTTCAGTGCCTCCTACTGAATCGTCGGTCCCCCCTACCGAGTCTTCAGTGCCTCCTACTGAATCATCGGTTCCCCCTACCGAGTCTTCAGTTCCTCCTACTGAATCATCAGTGCCTCCTACTGTACCTCCTACTGAATCTTCAGTGCCTCCTACTGAATCGTCGGTCACTCCTACTGAATCTTCAGTGCCTCCTACTGAATCGTCGGTCACTCCCACTGAATCGTCGGTCACTCCCAGTGAATCGTCGGTTCCTCCTACTGAATCGTCGGTCACCCCTAGTGAATCGTCGGTTCCTCCTACTGAATCGTCGGTCACTCCTAGTGAATCGTCGGTCACTCCCAGTGAATCGTCGGTCACTCCCAGCGAATCATCGGTAACTCCTAGCCAATCGTCAGTTCCTCCTAGTGAACCGCCGATTCCCCCTGTGTCTGAATGCACTACTGTGACTACTACCACTACTACCACTCCTACTATCACGAAGACTATTCCTCCTACTACGGAGTCGAACCCCCCCACTTCAGTACCCCCCAACCCCCCTACTACTGAATCGAACCCTCCTACTACTGAATCGAACCCC